>JAUELC010150515.1:0-11267 GCA_031471745.1 Cryptochiton stelleri
CATTTTATGCCCGTACATATTGGTAAATGTGACCTACAACTGTTTTTATGTGTATAATTGCTGTATTATTATTTGTTCGTCCTAATGACGTCATGGGTCCCAAGTGGCATTAACAGCCCACCACACATGTATATTTTTGTGTGGCTTTCATAGGAAAACAAATAATTACATACAAATTTGAACTTCACTTTTGGAAACAACACGATCATTTTCTTCTGACATTATATTTAAACTGCCTATCCCTTTAAGGTTTTTTCACTCATGACGGCGTACCAACCCAATGGGTGAAGGAGACCAAACCACCCTCAATATCACTGACAACAAACAATGACAAGATACAAGACTACCACGGGAAATAATACATGGTGTAATAAGACAGTGTGTAAATTACAATGTAAGAAGCCACAAACAGATCAGTTTCGTGATGTCCCTTAGCTCTGATAACACCAGGGCAACCGTAAGCTCCCTCTATCGTCCGCGTTTTTCTGAATAAAAACGCTAAAACATTCTCACAGAAAATTACAGGTAAATGGTTTATTATATATTTTTTTAAATAAAAAAAAAACACCAGAAAGAACAGCTGTCACAATGTAAACTTACCAGGGCTTTTATGAGTAGCAGGCTCCCTATCCACAGTACCAATATATTTCAAAGGGAGAATATTCAAGAGAGACACAGTACTTTTACTGAGGTATTTGATACGAATTGCAATCTGTCGACTGGCTGAGGAGGGGTCCTATAATAATCACAATAAAAGAAACAATTATACTAAATTCACAACTGTCTCTTTGTTTGATTGGGTTTTACGACCTCCCCTATAAAATCACCTTAAAATTATACCATAAAATAACTATTTCTGAAGCTGTGTAAAGGACTTGGAAATAATATCTAAGAGTCAGATGACAATTTTGCAGTTCGGGAAAATTAGCATTTTACAGAAAATATTGATTTGTTTGTTAACATGCTATACTATTTTCACAACTTAGTTAAAGGTGACAATGAATCGTGGTTGAAATTTTAGGTTATTTACAGTATTTATAAAGGTCATTCCACTTATATGTAACATGCCCGCCCAATCGAATGGGTGAAAGAAAACACCCTAAATGTCACTGGCGGCAAATTTGATAAGGCACAAGACAAGGACAGGATGCAAAACAAAGTGTGCAAAATTATAGTCCAAGACACCACAACAAAAAAGCTTGGTGTTGCCCCCTTAGCTCAGCAAGCAAAAGAGCACCGAGAGCTTTAATCACACTACCACCTCAACAAAATAAAAAGAAAAAAAAAGAAAAAAAGATAACTCAACCAATAAAATTTTTTTTTTTTTAGGAAGACACTTCGGATTACTTCGAATGAATAAGACAGATTTGTTTGATATTGAGCAAACATAAACTGACATGACAAAGAAAAGATAAATTTCTTCAATGAAATAAACCATCGCGCGCAAACTTTTTTTTTTTTATGTCGTATATTCAGAAAAGAAAACACACTTTCTACTTATTTACAATATCTAACAGTCTACACAAAAACAGAAATTGATTTAGTTATTTATAGAGTTCTGTACATGGACCCAGATTTTAATCCTGGTGGAGGCAACTGCATCCATTTTTTTTTTTTTTTTTTTCTATATTCATAAATTTATGAACATTCTTGACAGTATCAGGTTTTTTCTTGTCACTGTGGTTTATAATAATGTACCTGACACAATTGAGCCATGTTTATTGTTGCTTAGTGCTCACAATTTAACAGTTCACCCTACATCACTGTGAAATTTGGTTTATGGGTGGGAAAAGAAATTTGTCTTGCCTGTATCACTGTAAATTCTAGTTCATCTTGAAGAGTTATCTCCCTTGATGTGTCCATGAGCTCACTAAAGTGAAAAAACATTCTAACATCTCGATCTGTGCACTGAATGAACCCAAAACCTTCCTTCAATGAGGACACCACACCCTGTAAAAGTCAAAAACAAATATAATCTTTTAGGCATGTAAATAAGACAAAATAAACAGAATTATTTATCAATCTTTGCACCAGAGGTAGATTCCATGAGGTGAAAGAGGCTGCATACAAGATTTGGCACCAGTGTTAAAGCTGAAGGATATTACCCAGACTTCCCACATGAGGCTGTTTGCAAGTGTAGCCAAAGACAAACTTGATTGATTGATGTGTCAAGGGTATTTCACTTATATGACGGCAGTGTACAACATTAACTATCCACACTAACACAATAGCATAAAATGTGATGTTAAGCTCAGTTGGAAAATTAATGTTCTTCCAGTGCGAAGTAAAGGCAGCATCATTATGTTCGAAACGTGCTGCCCTTAGCCAGAGGGCAAAGACTAACTTGAACTCTTCAACTTGGTGTTTTATGCTGTACTAAAGGTTATTTCACTCATATGACAGCTATCACCGCAATGTCACTGGTAACAAACAATGGCAAGATACAAGACAAGCACAGGACATAATACATGGTGCAATAATACAGCTCCAGTGCTAGACGCCAAAAACAGATCTGCTTTGTGTTGCGCCTTAAAGTTTTCTTTGGTTTGTTAAGAATGGACTAAGAGCAACAACTTTCCTTAAGTCTTATGTACCGAGTCAGAATGTTAACCTTGGTTTGTTTAATAAATTGATAATCATCATAATTCATGAAGTCTATAGACACATCATTTTTATTTTATTTCATATAACTAACAATTTGAGGTTGGCATATTCCAAAATCTGGTGCGTTGTTGCATTTTTGAAAAATATAGAAATCTCTGTTTGGTAGTGAATCATCAATAAAGTCTCAATAAACATTTATGAGTTGAATTATTGTCCCACTAATAAGACAGACAAAGTGTTTGATCAATGTTAAACGTCAAATTTATGGGCATTTCCCTGCTATCGCCTCATTCGCCGCTACACCTCCCATATATACCAATGGTCGACAGTAGGTCTAGATACTGTGTATTAAAGAGAGATTAGCCGGCCAGTATTTCTTACATGTTCCCTATTTTCGTTGCTTTTGAGGAAGTTTTCATGGACCAGGTCAATGTTAGTTGCTCTCTGTAGTTTGTCCCTCCGGTCAGTGGCCACATTAAACTCTACCACATCCCCCACAAGAAGAGTAAAATCACCCTTCTGGTCTTTGTCACCGTATGGTATATCTACTCTCCTGCAAAGATAGGAAATTAAATTGATGATAAAAACTCACTATGATGATAAAAACTCACTATTACCACGTAATAACCCCATTTGCATTCAGGAACAACGGTTCACAGCCACAGGAGTAACATCTACGGACCAGTCAGCTAAAATATTCAATTTCCACAAAATATATTCATTAATTTGCCATTTTTTAAGGCAAGAATATCAGTCACTTGTTCTTTAGGTTTGAATACCAGTTAGCAAATAGTTAATGGGGATTTTCTAACCATTACTGTTTAACTGGATAACCGTTTCATCACTAATGCACAGGATAAATCATTTAAAACTAGCAAGCATCATTTCTGTTAAAAGTTAGGTGATAAAAAGATTAATTTCACACAAGTTGAAAATACTTAATTTGTTTGTGAGTTTTACACTATTGCTTAACACATGTATTTAAGGTTATTTTACTCATTTGACAGCATACAGACAGCATGGGTGAAGGAAACGCACCCTCAAACGACACTGGCAACTAACAATTACAAGATATAAGGTGTATTATAAATCAAAATGAGACTAAATGAGGAATTTACAGTGCAAGACACGACTAACAAATTGGTTATGGTGGCCCCCCCTTAGCTGGAGGAACACCAGGGCACAGCCACCCATTACTTAAGACAATCCCTAAAAACAAATTGTTCATCAAGTTTGTTTGATTGGGGTATTACGCTGTACTTGATGTTATTTCACTCACAAGAGGAACTGTGAGAGTTGATATGGTTGTAATCTTGTAAAATTTAATCTATTAATTTCTGTTTTGTTTTATTTAATTAAGTTATGTTAGTTAGTAAGAAACACTTGATTCTTGCCAAGCTTTGCTAAATTTTTACTCTAAATAGTTTGATTGGGGTTGTACGCCATATTAAGGTTATTTCACTCATATGATGGCGTGCGAGCCCAATGGGTAAAGGAAACCATCCCCGCCACCACTGGCAACAAACAATGACAAGATACAAGAGAATCACAAGACAAAACAGGACGCCACAACAGCTCCTTGTTGCCCCTTAGCTCCGAGAGCACCAGGGCAACACGAAGCTCCCGCTAACCGCCCGCATTGTTCATCAAGACATACCCCTTTGGAGAATCATAAGCCAGTCTCCCTGCTAGAGGATCCCCCTGTCGTCGATTGTTTGGACCTTTCAGTGTTTTCAAGACTGTTCCATTCACTCTATCCAGGGATATATCTTCAAATATTACTGTCCCTTCAGCCAATCTTATAATGTTTACTGCAACTTCTTTACCCTGTTAAATATATAATTTAAAAAAAAATTATTTTCCGTATTAACAAGAACCAGCCAGGGTTATCTTCAACCATGTATTGACGGTAAGAAAGAATTTTGTTTGTATGACTGGGGTTTTACGCCATACTTAAGGTTATTTACCTCATATACATGTAGGTGTGCCAGCCCAGTGGGTGATCAAAACCACCCTCAGCGTCACTGGCAACAAAGGACGACAAGATACAAGACAAGCATATGGTGCAGTAAGACAAAGTGTGTAAATTTACAGTGCTAGACGTCACAAAACAGCTTGGTTTTGCCCCTTAGCTCTGAGAGCACCAGTGCATCTGAGAGCACCAGTGCATCTGAAAGCACCAGTGCATCTGAGAGCACCAGTGCATCTGAGAGCACGAGTGCATCTGAGAGCACCAGTGCATCTGAGAGCACCAGTGCATCTGAGGGCACCAGTGCATCTGAGGGCACCAGTGCATCTGAGGGCACCAGTGCATCTGAGAGCACCAGTGCATCTGAGAGCTCCCTTCACCCGCCCGCGTAAAATATATATTTTTGTTTGTTAGTTTGATTGGGGTTGTACGCCGTACTTAAGGTTATTTCACTCATAGGATGGCTTGCCAACCCAATGGGTGATTTGTTTGATTGGGGTTTAACACCGTACTTAAGGTTATTTCACGTATATGACGGCGAGCCAGCCCACAGGGTGAAGGAAACCACCCCCGACGCCACTGGCAACGAACAATGACAAGATACAAGACAACCACAGGACGCCACAAACAGATCGGCTTCGTGTTGCCCCCCAATGGGTGAAGGAAACCACACACGACGCCACTGGCAACAAACAATGACAAGATACAGGACAACCACAGGACATAACAGGACACCACAAACATCAGCTTCATGTTGCCCCTTAGCTCTGAGGAGCACCAGGGCAGCATTAAGCTTTTCCCCAAAAAATATTTTAAAATATATATAAAATATTTACATGGACTTATTAACTTTAAAGTCACAAGTTTATTTCACCTCCCGCTCTCATGTCTTTAGAAAATGCTGTAAAGCCAAATAGACAATTTCCATCAACTTTATATGGCTTTTCAGAGAAACATATATTGTTTACTGTATTTTTTAAGATAAATAAGCCATGAGGAACTATACAAAGTTTACATGTTTAGCTGCAATGACATGGGCAAAATTTGGTGGGTCTGATCTGGCTCTGATCCGGAAACAGATTTATTTTGCTTTTACACAGGCAAAAAAAGGTGAACTAAAATAATGCGGATCAGAATAGACCTTTTTTTACCAACCTTTTTTTGTGGGTTAAAATAATCCACATCAGAATAGTTTGCCTTTTTTATCTGTGTATACGCAAAATTATCGATTGCCTGTCTAAAATAGTACACCTACAGAACCGTGGCGTTCATAGAATACTAAGACATTTCCATTGTGACGTCACAAACTCGAGCTGGTTGGCGGCGTGTCAAGTTTCGCGCGACACTGAGCTGACATGGCGGCCAAAAGCCCATACCCCTTAAATGCCTCTCCAGTTCACTTGGCCTCTTGCAAGAGGAACTGTGAGAGTTGATATGGTTCTAATCTTGTAAAATTTAATCTATTAACTTCTGTTTTAATCAATTTAAATAAGTTATGTTAGTTAGTAAGAAACACTTGATTCTTGACCAGCTTTGCAAATTTTTTACTCTGAATACAGTTTGAATGGGGTTTTACAGCATACTTAAGGTTATTTCACTCATAGGATGGCGTGCCAGCCCAATGAGTGAAAGAAACCACCCTATACACCACTGGCAGCACACAATGACAAGATACAAGACCACAGGATATAATACATGGTGCATTTGGACGAAAGTGCGCAAATTTAGTGCTAGACGCGACTACAGATCGACTCCATGTTGCCCCTTGACACTGAGAGTACGTGCAAGGGGAACAGGAAGTTCCATTCAATTGCCTGTTAAGATTGAATAACATGAACTTACATTTCTTGATTGTACACTAAACTCCACATCATCTCCAAGTAAAAGTTCATTGATGTTTCCTTTGAATTCGCTGTAATGAAAGAATATTTCCCTAACAACATCTGCTCTCTCGATAAACCCAAAGCTTTCTTTCATAGAGCAGACTACACCTTGATGTCGCTGGCTTGGGGAAGGCTGGGTACTTTCTAACTGTCGAGCTTGAATATTACCATTCCTGAAAATAATTTGGTTTGAATATATACCGACACCAGATTATACCAGCATCTTGCCTAAATTGACAATTTTAGGCCCACTTCGATTGCTTTGCATTTTATTTTTTGCTCATCTTTAAAATATTTTCTTTCTGTAGAATTCTGTATGTCTCTGGAGCTAAAAAGATCAAGCAGTACTTGGATTAATTCATTAACTTGGGTCAAAATGCCATGGGTATTTCACTTATATGACGAAGGATTATCCATTTTATACTCTGTCTGTCTTAATACGTTGGAAAACCTCGTTAAAACATTACCTATTAATTTTTTGCAAAGTTATGGCCATTTTAACCTGATAGAACTGATAGTTTGTATACAGCTTTCTAATGACAACTTACAGACTAAGTTTGAGTTTCACGCAGTTTTGTTAATTTTTTTACAAAGTTATGGCCTTTTAAAATTTCAATTTTATACACCCTTAAAGGGAGGCTACTTTGTATGACTTTCTTTATGTCCTTTTTCTTAGTGAGTTATATCCCTGGTTATGTCATTTGTCATCATGTAAAGACTATATTCACACAATACTTGTTAATTTTTTTGGCGAAGTTATGGCCAATAGAACGTAGAAAAAATCTAAATTTTATGCATTTTTTTATGTGACGCTTGAATTGGTATTTTGCATCTTCTAATAAAAACTTACATTTCAAGTTTGAGTTTCATCCTATTTTGTCTTTTATTTTTGCATAATTATTTCCTTTCAAATTACAATTAGCTTTAAAAATTTTGTAACAAGAGAACACAAGGTGGAACGATTGTTTGATTGGGGTTTTACGCCATACTCAGTTATTTCACTCATATGACGGCATGCCAGCCCAATGGGTGAAGGAAACCACCCCCCGACGCCACTGGCAACAAACAATAACAAGATACAAGACAATCACAGGACATAACAGGATGCCACAATGGCTTCTTGTTGCTCTGAGAGCACCAGGGCAACAGGAAGCTCCCTCCAACCTCCCGCATGGTGGAACGAAAGGGGATTATTGAATGTATTGCCCTCGATACTGTGCCTTATTTGCTACACAAAATAGGTCATTTTGGAGGGGTATAGTTTAAAAATGTAATATTGGCTGGGCCAATTTTACGAGATTTGTTCTTAGATGTGGTTTTTTTTTGCATCAAGTGATTATGTGTATTTTCAAAGCTACATGTAAATCATATTGCAACAAGGATTTTCACTAATTAACAACTGATGAATCACCTTGTTTTCCAGATGAACTTTCAGAGTCAAGTTTTTCAAAAACTTCAATCTCAAGTTGTTACAGGTATAGTATGGTTAACCTATGTACATCTCGAGAGAAGGCAATACCTACAGTACTGCCAGGGTCTAGCTTCCTTAACCTGCCAGGGTCTAGCTTCCTCAACCTGCCAGGGAAGATCCCAGGAAATTGTTTGAATGATCCAAATAAGTTCCTCTGAAGATGTTCATATATAATATGACAACATATGTGGAACTTCCGGGGATGATCTCCAAATCTTCCCGGGATAATCCCAGGAAGATGTGGGGATTGTCTGAGGAAGATGTGGGGATTTGCTTGTTTCTTTGATTGGGGTTTTACGTCGTACTTACGGTTATTATTTTACTCATATGACACCCCGATGGGTGAAGGAAACCATCCCCGACACCACTGGCAACAAACAATGACAAGATACAAGACAATCACAGGACATAACAGGATGACAATAGCTTCTTGTTGCTCCTTTGCTCTGAGAACACCAAGGCAACACGAAGCTCCCTCCAACAGCACGCCCCATACCATTGCCCACATCATCGAAATCAAATGTTTGACACCACAATAAAGAGCTAAGTTTCAACTCAAAACAAGTATGTACCAATGCAATATATGTACAACTATAAAAAGCTTTTAAAATCTCTGATATCCCTTTGAGTAAGTTGAATGTGTGACCACAGCCTGTGTTTCTTCAATATTACATCTACCTCTATGTTTTGATTACACACCCTGAGCCCCCTTGGTTGAGCTTAAAAATGAATTTGCGTCTGAATCATGGATGGTTTTGTTACAATATATCTCTCTTCAGATAAGAATTACTTATCTCCTCATTTTAAGTACAAATGAAACTCAGAACAATCCCATTTGAAGACATTTAGGCATTTCTAGTTATACACCGTACTCAGGAGTATTTCACTTTTTGATGGTGTACTCCATTAGTGGTAGTCACTGAGTTTGACTGTCTGTCTGTTTGTTTGTTTGGGATTTTACGCTGTACTTTATGTTATTTCACTTTTATGACCGCGTGCCAGCCCAATGGGTGATGGAAACCACCCTGACGCCACTGGCAACAAACAATGACAAAATACAAGACAATTACAGGACATAACAGAACATCACAACAGCTTCTTGTTGCCCCTTAGGTCTGAGAGCACCAGGGCTGGGTTGCTCAAAAGATAAATCAGGTTTAAATTCGTAACGTGACAAAGAAACTTGATTATGAGTCTTTATGACGTGACATCAAACAACAATGGTTTAAAGTTAATACTGCTTTGAGCAGCCGGCCCCAGGGCAACACAAGGCTCCCTCCACCCGCCCACTTGACTTTCTGAAGACCACAAAATCACCAGTTTTCCTGATATTAATATAAGACATACTTTTGCAATGTTTTCGTAGGAGTAGGTTTACTCATAGATGCTGGCACCCTGGGAGTCATCAGTAATTTTCTGAAGTCCTCATTTGTCAGGTGATGACTAAAAGAGAAGAAAAAACACACAAAATAAAATATTAAATTAAATAAAAATATGACTTACATAGTTTTTCTAGTCGGATTAAAGACAACCATCATGAATAATTCATCCTTTTGAAGAACAATTTATGGAATCTCTAAATATTTCAAAGCAAATAGTGTGTGATCACTAAAAGTTTTACTGCAGGTCTAATTTTACACAAGCATATCTTAGTTTAAACAATTGTCACAGAAGAGTAAAGTTTGAAGAGAGTTTGAACATCTTATTAGCTAAAAGATAACATTAATTCAATAGAAGCTCATTCTATCTTTTAATAAAGTTTACCTATCATCTTCATAGCTGTCATCAAGGTGTGAGGCATGCTCTGGTGGCAGGGGGTTGGAGTAGGCCTCCGCTTCCCGGTCTCTTTCCCCTTCAAATATAGCATACGTATTTAGATCAAAATGACAATATCGGAAATAGTAACACACTGAAAATAGAACATAGTATCAATATCCATGTAGTGTGGACATTTTGTGGGTTATTCATACAACGCGGTGTGCGCACCATATGTGTCTTATTGAGACACATTTTGTGGAAGGGTTATTCATACAACGCGGTGTGCGCACCATATGTCTCTTATTGAGACACATTTTGTGGAAGGGTTATTCATACAACGCGGTGTGTGCACCATATGTGTCTTATTGAGACACATTTTGTGGAAGGGTTATTCATACAACGCGGTGTGCGCACCATATGTGTCTTATTGAGACACATTTTTTAAATCATTATTTTTTAAAAATACATTTTGTCAAATATTACACACAGCATCAGTGTGACTGTGTGTTGATGGTGATGGGAAAAGGTCATTAACATTTAACTGGAGAAATTGTATGTTGATTGATTTATTAAATATTTTCTCTGCAGCAAGACTTGATGAACCTATGACATGTTTCTTGCTCCAGCTGCGGAGTTTGATATTGAGCATCTCTCCTTATCCTCTCACAGTGTTTATACATGCTCAAAAGTTCATACTATGGATCAGAGTTAGATCTAGGATATAAATGCGTCCGTGAAAAGGACAATTAAAACAAACAAATGGCGGATTTAAAAAAAAACCAAACCAAAAATAGACTGTCTACATTCTACAGTTAAGCTCATTATCGTTTTATTGAAAAAAATAAATTGATTGAGTCTAAATAAAGTATTGAAGTTCCTGGGCCTGAGTGGCCCCCAGCACTCTGGCGTACCAGTTTGATGGGTGTTTTCTTGTTTTTCAAATCATTTAGGACACAACTCTGAGAAGCTGGACATAACCCTGGGGATTAAATAAAGGAGCCACTATAGAATTGGTCTGTAACTTTACAATAAGGGTGGCTATTGGAGCTGATATGACTACTGTAATGGTATTGCGACAGTTGAAACCACTATTGTGATAGCATTGCAATAGTTCAACCCAATTTTGCAATATTAGTATTATGATAGTTAATTTATCACAGTAAACTTTAGTAAATGAATTACTGACAACATTATTGAATTAAAATACAACTGAGACATGGGTTTTAGAAATGTGCAACTTGGTCATCAGACTGTTGAGTATGACCACATTTAATGAAATGATAACATACAGGAATTTGAGCTCCCATGTTATTCTTTTATTATAGTTTCTATGGAAAGCTACTAACCATTGACATTATCGATAGTTGAATCAACTATTGGGATAGTCATTGATTATTAGAACAACTATTGCGATAGTTGGCTATAGACTAATGATAGACAATGCAACTATTGATAGTCCATTATTTGGCAAGGAACTATTGAGATACTGTAGTCTGATAGTTTGATGCATTGATTGTAGGGGTGTAACGATACGCTGATCTTGCGATACGATACACGTATCTCACGATACGATACGTATCGC
>JAUELC010150626.1:0-11266 GCA_031471745.1 Cryptochiton stelleri
AGATTTACACCGCGGTGTAAAGGTTTACACCGCGGTGGAAACTTTTTCACCGCGGTGCAAACTTTTACACCGCGGTGAAAACATTTACACCGCGGTGTAAACCTTTTCACCGCGGTGGAAACATTTACACCGCGGTGGAAACATTATCACCGCGGTGTAAAGTCGACGGAAAAACACAGAAAAGTAAAAAACCATGAATGTCCCCTATAAGCCACCGTATCTATATACTATATTATAGATTTGCGTTTTTACGGCGATTTTTAAACATTCTCCTTTGTTAACGTTACAAATAAAAACAAAAGATTTCTAGACCTTTTATAAAAGACACGATGAGGTAAATTTTATTCGCGGTGCCAGTTTTCGAAAGGGATATTAAATTCAATCCGCCATTAAACTATGCGACATCCCACAGCGTTGATGTTCTATATATCTACCCCAATATTATTAGTTCAATCAAGAACTTTTAATATCGTTGCTTATCCTTTCAATATAGTTCTTGATTTAATCTTCTATTAGCGAATAACTGAGCTCTGGTGTAAACGGTTTCGAACAGGCGTTCTGATCCGAATTGTTCCTGTCTCCTTGGATCCGAATTGTTCCTTTCTCCTTAGATCAGAATTGAGGAATCCATGATATATGTGTGTACGTATCACACACGTGGGCGGATGTTGGAGGTGGGCCTACAGTTGTGAAGGGTAATAACGATTTGTAGGTTGCCCACTTTCTGACTGGTTTCCACAGACGTTACGTATTATTCAGTTACAGATGTGTTATTAAAATACAGCTCTTTATTATTTGTTTATTTGTTTTCTATATTTACTAATAAGAACCACAAATCTATAACAATGTTGTCCTGCTTTAGCTTTGGCAAAATGTTTGTCACAGTTTTTGTGAAATTACGGAACCCTTGGGTTACGGTATATATATTTTCTAAAGATAAATACCACAGGCTTGCACAGGGATGTTGACTAATTAAAACCGATAAATCATCTCATGTTCCTATAAACTCTCAGAGACAAGTTTTTGAATTGATCCTATATATAGTCTCGAGTTGTTATGGGTCTCAAGAAAGGCAATATTACAGTATATATACACGCATGCACTTGTTTACCTTGTAAATTTTGATAACTGGTTGCGCTAAATTTCACTTGGCATAAGATCCGCAGTCAGTATAGATACCATATTACCTAGTCCTTAAGCTATATAGCCACTCGGAGATTTCTGTTCTATCCTCGGGCTATCCCTAGAGGCTATAGCCTAATGCTAGGGTATTTTCTTTACATCATTTGTCATTTGATGCAAATGTATGGGATAGCTGTATAAATTGCTTATACTTCGAATATTATAGGATTCATAACTGCCCACGGCTATAAGTTGTATGATTATATAGGTTGTGTTTCTCGTCGTCGTGAACAAAAACAACCAATCTATATTAGAAAACATATATTTTGTGTTCACAAAAGATTATTGACAAATCTGTCTGTCTGTTTTTACACGGACATTCACATTCGTCCGTCGATTCACATGAAGCAGGTTAACAATATAGGTAATAGCAGGAGGAGCTAGCAGCTGGTAGCTATTGTAAAAACAAACAAACTTTCAATTTTGCCGTCATGAAACAGCGCCAGATGGTATATGATAAATAATTTTACGTCCTTGGCACTGAGCCAATAACGTAACAGCAATGGAACGGCTTGCGAAATGAATGGAACAACTAACGATACAACGTTTTGACCGAACAAAAGACTTGATATCCAAATGTTATAAATGTTCTGTATATTTTGTTAATTACAAACAGCTAAACGTAACATTTCAATTGTTTTTTTTTTCTGAATAATAACATGATGCTGTTATTGGTATAGATACATAGATATAGTATCGTATCACGTTCAAGTTTGTCATGTTTTTCACTTGTTATCTTGTCGTGTTGCACTGGACTGCAGCTAATATAAGGCTAAGTACAAATGCACTGATCATATGACTGTAGAGTGAAAAGCAGTGTAACAGAAAATCTAATGAGTCAAGTGACACGCATTAACTATATGTGTAAAGATCGTGTTATATTATCATTATCAATATCAGAGAGCTATATTTTTGACATTTTGACAATATCATATACGATATACACAATGCATTCACGAAATATTTAACAACACCGAACATGCTGTCTCAATATAGCATATTAAAATATAATACGATCGAAACAAACACGAGGTTTATGGAAGACTGGTGTTCATAATCACACTTTACCAAAACAGTCTACCAAATTAAATCGGGTGGCTGGTGGGAGCTTCGTGTTGCCCTGGCGCTCCCAGAGCTTAGGGGCAACAAGAAGCTGTTGTGGCGTTCTGTTATGTCCTGTGGTTGTCTTGTATCTTGTCATTGTTTGTTACCAGTGGCGTCGAGGGTGGTTTCCTTCACCCGTTGGGCTGGCACGCCGTCATGTAAGTGAAATAACCTTAAGTACGGCGTAAAACCCCAATCAAACAAACAAACAAAGAAGACCAAATTAAAAAGTACCATAATCGCTTACTGGTATTCGCACATTCATTGGATACTATATCTCATCAATATTTATGAATTTTAGCGCCATGTATATAGTTGATGATATTGCCTCTCCCTTTTACCCGTTTACTATTCGTGGTAACCTTTAAAGTCAGTAATTAGGTTGCCAGCATACGTGAGAAATAGCTTGTCCAAGCAATATCTTTTCTGGGTACAGTTGCTCAAAGTGCTATCAGATTTAATACGCTATTAGATTACGTCACTCCATGGTAAAGGTGTATCTCTAATCAAGTGTTAGTGGTTTAATCTTAGTATGGTGAATAATCGTCCTTCAAGCATCCGGTCCCAGATACGAAGCATGCCCGGATAATATAATTTCTAACACGAGACTTGCCCAGACAAAAGCTTGTCTGATACGAGGCTTGTCCAGGCATAAGCTGGTCTGTAACGAGGCTTGCATGCCCATGCAAATGTTGGTCCGGTACGAGGGTTGCCCATGCAAAAGATGGTCTGGTACGTTTGTTTATTTGCATTTTTGATTGGGGTTTTACGCCGTACCTATACGGTTATTTCACTCATATGACGGCGTGCCAGCCCAATGGGTGAAGGAAATGATCCCCCCGACAACACTGGCAACAAACAATGCATGGCAAGATACAAGACAACCACAGGACAGAACTAGACGCAACAACAGATCGGCTCCCTGTTGCCCCTTAGCCCTGAGAGCATCAGGGCAACATGAAGCCCCCTCCAGCCGCCAACTGGTCTGGTACGAGACTTGTCCAGGCAAAAGCTGGTCTGGTACGATGCTCACCCGGGCAAAGCTTGTCTGGTACGAGTCTTACCCGGGCAATAACTTGTCTGGTACGAGACTTGCATGCAATAGCTTGTCTGATATATGAAGCTTGTCCAGGTAATAGCCTGTCTGATACGAAACTTGTCCAGACGAGACGTGCCTATATAGGTAATAGATTGTCTGATACGAAGTTCGTCCCTGCCAAAGCTTGTCTGATATGAAAATTAAACACGCCAAAAAAAGCTCCTCCATGAAATAGCTTGTGTGGTATGAGGCTTGTCCATGCAAAAGCTTATCAGATACGGGTTTTCTGTACAACTATATATGCCGGCACGACTGTATCACGCTTATATCAGTTATTAAAGTCCTATGTTTCTTGGCACGTTTAATATTTCTCTGTTTTGATTATGTATTGTCGGTGTGTTTTCTTGTCTGAAATAGAGGTATACTGTCACACTAAGTTTCATCCCTTTATGGCCGCAAACATAGTTCTCAGATCTCTGTTTTGATTAAATATTCTATTTATGTATTTGTCTTAATCCAATAGTGGTACAAAGTTTTAGTCCTTTTTGGTGACATGTTTGATAGTTTTTATGCATTATCTGTATCCGATCCAATAGTGGTAATTATATGTTGTAAGTCATGTTGTGGTGGCATGGCTGGTGGTTTTGGTTTTGCACCTCCTACTTTCTTCTGAGCGCCTGTCTATACAATAATGGTGTGGTCTTCTTGTTGCACATATGCTAACGTTGACGGTCGTTCTGATGCAGTGTTTTCAATTTTGCTTTAGGAAGCCGTCACTAACTGGAGTGAGAATGGTTCAGAAACACGGCAAGAGTGGCCTCAACAATGGGGCATCCATGAAGTTCGGCGAGACGAATTACCTGATGAAGCGGCAAGGATACAAGACGGGTTTCTTCATCAGGAAGATGTTCAACGCCGGCGAAGAAGTCGCGCCGGTTCCATCTGGCGATTTGCCGAAAATCGCTGGGTCAGCCCGTGTAAGGCGCGACTCAGACCGCGAAGTAATCGCTGGAGAACTGAATACCCTTCGCGAGTTGGAAGATAATGGTAGCACCGAGTTGCCGATGCAGAATGCCAAAGATCGTAATCCTGTCTACTTGTCTCTGAATAAGCATAGCCGTTGGGACCTTCTGGAAAAGTTGAAGGACCATGTTCAATTCCAGCGAGTCTTCGAGGAGAAGGTCCAGAGTATCAACAGTCCTGTCCTAGGGATAACTCTTGTGGAGAAGTACGGGGATTATCTTCATGGACATGTTTCAAACAGGGATTCATGCAGCTACATCAGCTACGAATCCAACATGGCGGCCAAGGAATCTCCAGTGTCTGCGAAGGGCAACACAGCTTATCTATGGGATTTAAGAAATAAGTCAAACAGAGGGGACGCAACGGAGAATTCTCCAAAGCCAAGGAAGTCGTCCCAACACAATCAACATTTTAGAGGGGTCCAAAGACGAAAGTCAACCGACCGAAAATCAATCTCTCTTGATCTTGACGACACAAAATCTCCAAGGTACTAATATATGCCTCCAAACTTTTAGCTGCTATGTTGGTGATGATATATCTTACTAAGTGTGTTAGGGGAAATATAACTGAAGGGAATAGATTGGATATTCAATAGTAAAGGAAGTATGCAAGTAGATGTGTTGGCAGGATACAATGGTTGTCCATTAAATAATTTTTGTTTATAGTTTAAAAAAAATGCGTTACGTAATTCTCAAATCCGTATCTACCACTATAATATAATTTCAATCAACATTCACTAGGGTCCGTGACGTAATTCTCAAATCCTTATCTATGTATTACCAGTATAATATAATTTTAATCAACATTCACTATAGGGTGGTAAGTATCGTTATAACAGTGACATAAGATTTAAATCAGCCATGAAAAAGGGATTAAGCGAGGCTTTGTTGACATAACTATGAGCTCAGTCCTTCCCTCTATTGAATACTAGTCCAATGGATATTTAAGGCAAATTTAGAGACGTCACGATAGATTAACTACGGTCCCAGAGTGTTTCAGTTTCTATGAAGTTCGTTGGGCTCCAGGTCCAGGTTAATTCGTTTTTGTACCCTTATGTGGCTTACATGTTAGGCCTATAGTTGTAATGTTACGTATGATTATTTATTTGTTTCGCTTTATATTTCTTATTGCTTTTGTCTGTTACCAGAATTTTCGGTAAGCTGGCACTGAGTTAAACCGTTACTTTAATTACATAATGTTACGTACACCATTATTCGTTTTGTCGATTGTATAAAGCACTTTTTATGTGGCCAAAAGATTGGTTATAGCAGGGATTACCACTCGTAAATACACAGTTATGAACATGTTGTACAAGTTCGTCAAGCTGTTAAGGCATGCTTATGTTATACAGTTGAAATTTAGACCACAAGGAAACTGAACGTTATATTGTAGAAACACTTAAGTTCATATCATGTGCTTACTATTGTAACCTTGACACTGCTGATTACTCGTGACATTTATGGTTCAAGTTTTCTTAATGCTTTATATGCATGTCATAAATTTGGCAAAAGAGTTAAAAGAAAAAAGACACTAAAAAGACGCACATTGCCAACACAGCATCAACAGATTCGATATCGTTTTGTGAAGCTTTTAGATGTCATTTGAGAATTGCACTCCTCTGAGTTAAGGACATATTTTTTATTTCGTTTGATTGTTATTTTACGCCGTTCGTAAGGTTATATTTAACCCATACGACGTCGTGGCTGTTTAAAGGAGCCTTTGCAACATAACGCACTTGCAGTTGCTGTGACATCCAGTGTGGAAGGCATTGGTCGCCCCGACAACTGCCTGTGCGAAACGTTGCGAAAGCGTTGTGAAATGCCCCAGGGCAGTCAGTTTAATGGAAACACCCCACACAGAGCACCGAGATGTCTGGCAACAAACGATAAGGACAGCAACAAGATAAACGTAATTAAATTAAGGAATATGCAAGTTTACAAGCAAACAATAAGGACAGCAACAAGATAAACGTAATTAAACATCAGAATCTGCAAGTTTACTGTTCAAGGCGACATAACAAAGGGGATTCCTTTTGTCACATAATAATAGGCCTTCGTTACGGAGTGGCCTAGACTCTAGAGCGTATATGCCTTTAGAGCGCACGCTTCTGGTCCACATATTTCGATCAGCCTTCACTTCTGAGGTAGCGGGTTCGATTGCCGTGGACTGTAAGTGAGTTGGTATGCTAGCAACCAGTGGAAGGTCCCACAATTATGTCGGCCAATGTTCTCTAACTGAGATTTACTCCTGTTGGACTAACATCGGATAAATAAATGAATGAATAATTAAACTCGGGGTAAGAGAATTTGCCCTGAACTACCCACGAGAACTATAACTTATAACTCATTTATTTTGCGTCATAGGAGATTGTATAATAAATGCTGAATATTGAGTCACGATGTCGCAATGAAGCTATCGGTATTATGTATTGTGTGGAACTCTTCTGCGCGATTTCAGAAAGAATGAATCATTCACAAATTTCACTCATAAGCGAAATTACGTAGGCTAGTAAGATCTTGTCTCTTTTTCCACTAAGCCCATTGGGTAAACAACACACTATCCACGGTATGAAGATCTGTGATAATGGTTATTACAGTTGACACATTGGAACTTTCAATGTCCTTTTATGTACATGTAATATTTACCCATTTTGACGACTTACGAGTTAACAAGTATTTCATTTTGTGTTGTTCCCGTGAAGGTCATGGCTCTTGGTGCTGCAGTTCTGGGTGAAAGATTTTTTTTTAACACGAATGTGCGAATGACTGGATCTTCTGTCGTTTCAGGTTTGCCGAAAGTCTCCAACCTGACTGCCCGGAAGTGTTGTATGAAGTGACCTACCCACGACCATTAGACGCATCTTCCGGTTCGCAGGATTTGAGAGTGAGGAGGTGGAATTGGTGTAAGTTATATTAAAACCAAAATTAGGGGATTGTTTTGCGATAAATGATTGATTGCATAGCTGGATCCATCATTTTGAGAAATGTGTGGTTTGGTTTGGGGCGTGACTAAAAATGGAACGGGAATTCCGAAGATCATTGCCAATGACCCGTTGGTAATAATACAAAAAATATTACTCAGCAAGATCTTTGTGTAGCATTTAGAAGTTGGAATTGATAAACAAGAATTGATTTATATGGATAACAGAAGATAACGAAGAAAGAAAATGTTATCTATATAAGTCAATTCTTGTTTATTACTCTGCCAGTTATAGATTTAGAAGTGGCAGGAGGTGCGGCGAACTGTACATTTTGTTTTCAAGGGTGGTTTCCTTTACACATTGGTCTGGCACTCTGTCACAACAGCGACATAACATTAAGTACTACGTATGATCCCAACCAAGCAAAGATATTGGTTGATTGTAATTTTGAGTTTGGAACAGAAGAAATAGCATTCTTTTGTGTGGTATAAATCGACTCAGCGGACAAAATTGAATGACTATGTTTGTGTATGGTATAAGCAGACAGACTGCTAGAAATGTTTCTAAACCGTATATAGAAATCTAAATTTTAATTTAGTTTATCCCATAGATTAGCTTTGAACATGATTGAAGTGTGATTTATATTTCGTTAAATTTTCTTTTCAGGTTTCCGTGACAAGAAATCTCGCTCAAAGTGCAAAGGACAGAAGATTTCAAGGAGGGCTGATTACTACTGCCTGTCTCAGAAAGATTTGAAAAATTGGAAACTTTACGGAGATATCGACAACGAAGCCAAAGCCTCTTCAACTGTAAACAACGAGCCTAAGCTAAATTTGACCCCTAACTTGAGCTACAAGGCTGGGACCCAAGACCTTAAGCAACAATACGATTTGTTTGACTTCGAAACAAACCCTTACGAAGACGTTGATCCTAGACTGTATTTGTCTCTGCTCTGTCCGGACGGATTTGAAGAGTTCGACAAAATCATGCTGAGCGATCATCTAAACGAAGAGAAGCTCGCGGAGCTTGGACAGACGTCTCATTTTGTGACGGAGGTTACTCACAACGATACGGAATGTCCTGAAGACTACGATTTCTTGACAACGAAGACACGCGATCCGACGTTTCCATGGGGAACTCCCTTTGAACTGTCAATGATAAAAGTGGACGAAGATACATTTATAGAAGATGAATTTGAGTTTGTGGACTCACCGGAAGGCGTAACTGCTACAGACGAATTTGAAGTGGTAGAAAACGCTGGAAAAGTCCCGAACACTGTAGATGGAGTTTTATTGCTAGAAAAGGAAGATTCAGGGTTTATTCGTGTTGATTCCAAAAATATATTAACACCTCCAAGACTGTCCTTAACTTTAGGAGATTTTATGCAAGAGAAAAGTAACAAAAATCGTGCCAAAGGTTTTAAAAACAAGAAAAATTTGAAGAAGAGTAGTTGATTGGCGTTAAACTAGGCAATAAAAGTATATATACTGTTTGTTCATAGATATTTCAAGAAATCCAACGAACGCCAAACTTTTACTCTCAGGACTATTTAGACCTTATTCTACCAAAAGTTAATTTAATAAACTACAGTTATTTAAAAAGACTATTCGAACAAAGACTACCTGTGTTCAAAGAAGGATACATTTCAAGATTTGACTCACATGCCTCAATAACTTATACGTCAAAATAACTTCTTGTAGTTGGCACATAATATCGCAGTTAAATCCCAAAGAAAAAATCAAATCTTTTTTTGTACCAATCTAATTAATTTTTGCAAGTTTCCATCAGCGAAACTAACCTGAATGAATAATTCCTAAAGCACTGATGAGTTTCACAAAGTAAAGTAAAGTTACGACTCCAAATATAGATTCACATGGAGGCGTGGTGATTCATTAGTTCGGTTAATTTAAAAACCATTGTCTTGATTTCTGTTCTTAGTTTGGTATGTTGTGAAGGAATATGTCGTGTAAGCCTATTCATTTCAATTTGAACTGGACTTTCAAAGACAATGAACAAAAATTTTAAAGGATTATTAATCAGCCTGTTTTGTAAACTGAATTATCCTAAATTCATTGTGCTGTGTGCACTTCATGAAATGATTTCGATTAAACCTTAGACTCATTTCTACCAGAGGTAAGGAAACAGCTTATAACAAGTGGAGAAATGAAAGTTATTGTTTTTTTAAATGTGGAGCAGACTTGGACGTTTCCAGCTTTTTGAAATATTTATGGAGAAGCGGTGTATCTGTACAGCTTGGATCGTGAGTTGAAACGAAAACGGATTTGCGGCTGATTGGACAAAAATTTGAAGTTGAACTCTGCTGAACAAAATCTCTCGTCCATTATTTTAGAAATGCGGCGAGCTGTTGACTGTTCCAGCGAGTGATTATATTTTATTTTATATATAGATGTATAAATATGTAAGAAATCTCAAGAGACCGTAGTTTTAGTGTAGAAGTAACTAACAGTAATATATTTACCGAAATTGCTTTACGTGCAATTCAACTTATGCGAGAATCAAATGAAAGATCTTTTCTGGGATTATTCCATATGTCCCTCTGCAAGAGACTTCATGGCTCTCTCAAGTCTTCTGTGTTTGAACTATTCCTGTTTTTAATGGTTCACTTGCGATTAATTACAATATGATACGTACGGTTCTCTCTGTCATGAAATGGCCTTGGTACCTTCTATGTAATGACCTGCAAAAACATATAGGCCCTACTGGTTTCATTTTCACAACTGAGCGCAACGCAAGTGACATTAAATTGTATTACCTGGCCAGTAACAGTATGTCGTGTTATACATTCTTTATCATGATAAAAAAGCATATACTGAGTCAATTCACGAGAGGTTGTAGCTCACTGGACAGATTGCGTTCCTGGGGACTTCCATGCACAAAGCCTTCGCAACTTTGAGCGCACGCAGTTACTACGACGTCCAGTGCAGAAGGCATTGTGTCCCCTCGACCGCTGCATGCGTGTGCGTAACATTGCGAAGGCTTTGCAAAAAAAAAACCTTGACCAATAAAAATGTTTGACGTAGGTTACCCTGGGTCATGGATGACTATTCCTTAATGCAGATACAAAGGTCGTCGATTTGAATTCCTAGGCGCAAGTATTTTGCAAATTAAGTTTTACAACTGCTGTAGTTACTCGTTAAAACAATGTTTTATCTACTTACACTGTGTTATTTTTATTCTAAATTATTGCCACCAGATTATAAATCGTTCTCTCTGTATTAAGTGTATGTAATTCCTTTCCCTCAGATTTATTTTACCTGACTCCTCAATAAATCAGATTGTTTGTTGTTATTGGAAATATTCCAACTAAAATAATGCCTGGTTTTGTTTTATCGTTTAACTGAACATATACCTGGGTTATATCAGAGGTCTATTACCTAAAATTGACTTATGTTGATTGATTCCTATATTAATGGACAACCTACAAGTAATGTCAATCTAGGAGCGTTTCCGGAGCATATTTTTTTTTTATGAAACTCGGCACAGACATTCACCATCATCTGTAGTTGTGCCTTTTGCTATTATATATACGGATTCACATTTTTTTTAAATTTATTTCGATGAATACACATTTGGACTTGTCATAAACAGAAGTGAATTTCGTTTACGGAGCAGGACTTGAAAACTATAAGGCTTTACTTTATAAAATTTGAAAGACACATTCGCCATCCACTGTATAATTGTCTCTTTTGCTATTACGGATTAACCAATATTTTTTTCTTTCCTACTTTGACATATCCCTGGTTACCAAATATTCATTAAGGGTGCATGCCACCACTTAGGGCGTATGTTGAGTTTCATAAAACTCTTGTTTATCAATCGACATCACTGTGCCAGTATTATTATTCTTTAGAAATATATACCCACAAGCCCATGCGCTGAATTTGATAATCCGTCATGATTTTGAATCCATGATTTCGGCCACCTAATCGCCATGCAGCAATACATGTTCGTTGGACCTTTCGTCAAACGGAAAGACC
>JAUELC010150737.1:0-17818 GCA_031471745.1 Cryptochiton stelleri
GAGCCAGGCGGCCCTCTCGTCTATCATGCGAGCGTACAGGGTCACTATATCCAGATTTGTTTTATCCCGCCGTCCGCTCCTCCTTCCGACCGGACGCATACTGCTATATTTTCCAAATCTTCCAGCCAGAATCTCGATAGGGCTCGTTTACTTCTTTCTTCCCTCCATTACGTGATTTAACCTCCTAGAGAAAACTGCCGTGGCGCCATCGACTTCGAAATTCGTCATTGGCGTCGTTCAACATATCGGTCCATCGCTCGTCAGTAGGAAGCCTTACTGGGGAAGGGATAAACGATTTTCGTTCCGGAAATTCTGCGAGGATATCAGGCCCCTCTCAAACGAAACGGCCGGGACTCGGATACTCGGGCCTTCGCTTGTCAATCTGCCGACGTCGCTTCCCATTTCACCATCGTAAATCAACAGTCCGGGTGGTGTTTTTTTTCGCAACTGGCACCCAACAGCTCTTGTACGTAGTGACGCCGTGACCTCTGCACTAAGCTGTTTGAGTTCACGGAGTCTCTGACTGCGCTTATGGTGGTTCTCCACATCCCCGCGAATGGCAGAGAATCGGCCCGATTTCATATCCCGTAAAAAACTGTTTTAGATATTCTTTAGGTGGGCGATCGCTTCAAACAAGCCGCGTTTTCGGAGCCATGAATACCCCGATAGACCGAGTTGCTTTGCTTGGGCACGTAGCTTATGCATAATAGCCATGTTGTTGAATGTACCTGGATATACCTACCTCTCACCAATTCTCTAATTCAGAACTCCCAGGACGTTTATCGCCGCGAAGCGACGAAACTCGTCCTCAAAGCTACGCTGCTTTGCGCGATAATGTCGAATATATAAAGTGTGGGCCCCACACCGTTTACAAAGCGACAGAGTGGTTTTAACGCCCACTCCACAGCTTAAAGTCAAACAATAGTAACTCTCCCCTCCCCCCTTGCCAAGCTTGCATGCGTTGTGCACCTTGCAGTATCGGCCAAAGCAAGATCATCCGCAAAGGTCGGTTTTCCCTTGGGGCTCTCTTTGGCTGTCTATCCTACATTAGCTGGTACG
Source organism: Cryptochiton stelleri (assembly GCA_031471745.1). NCBI lineage: Eukaryota > Metazoa > Mollusca > Polyplacophora > Chitonida > Mopaliidae > Cryptochiton > Cryptochiton stelleri. The sequence continues at coordinate 1,060 of JAUELC010150737.1, forward strand.
CTCCCGCTGCCTGCATCTATAATTGCCCCAAAAACGCATATACGCGAGCGCCCCCACACGCCCTGTCTAAGTTCAGAATTGCCCTAAAAAGTTATGCACGTGAACGTCCCCCTGCTGCGCCCTCCCTTGGGGCTCTCCTTGGCTGTCCGGAACATGGGCTGGGAGCTGCAGCGCCCCAATCCAACTGGTCCAATCACCTGACATGCTGCTATATAAATACGCAATGACAACTGGTTTGCGAAACCAGTGCAGGAGAAACATGACGACCGTTACACATAGGTGTAAGAGCCGGAGGGTCAGATGGTGGAGCGATGCCCCCCACCCCCCATATTCTGGCAAAACATGATAAAAAATTCGGGCGTAACAAAATTTGGCAATATATTCTGACCCACATCAGAAACGAATCACCCTAAAAAAAAAGTTCATTGCTCGATATAACTGAACCTGTAACAGTATAAAACTGATGTAACATATGTCAAGGGATTTTATTGTGGTCGTTAAGCATAAAATTCTTGTGCAGCAATTGGTAGCACTAAGACGCTCCACGCATGGTTATGGAGGCAGAGATAGTAAGTGCCAGTCACACGCATCAGTAATGGCACGATTATTGGCGGAAGAGCAAGAACGAGTATAGACTGTCGTCTGCATGCTTGAATGTCGACACGACAAGCTGTAAGAGGTTACAACAACAACATGTTCACTATTGTGAGAACCGTAAAATCCTTGGCCATCCACCAGATCAACAGATCAACCTGACAGTCTAAACAAAAGGTACAAGCAAGTAAGCCGTACAGCGTCAGTTCTGGTGTCCGTTGGCGACGTGGCATCTTCCTTGATCAAACCATACGTCGACGTCTTATCATGGGACTATTCTTACACCTAAACGCCGATAGCAGCGGCATAATTGGGCAAGAAAACATCGTCGTTGTAGACAGTGCCAACTTAGTTATGCTAACGGGAGCTTTCGTTTCTGGCGCAACATGGTGCGCTATGCGGATGGTTTCGTACGATAGATAGATCGTTAAAGAGGACGTAGTGTTATTGTATGAGAAGACACCATTGCCATATAGCAGCACCTCTCCACATTTGTTTCTCGGAACCGCGATCGCTTCTGAGTACACAGATCAGGTGGTGCGTGGTCATGTCAATAACGCGTTCACGTCTTACAGCATACCAACGCCCCTGTGTATTTGGGGCCTGGGATCAAAATAAACTTCATTCAGAAACCGTTCATTGAAGTGTTGCTATCGCTATCATCAGGTTTAGCGCTCATCGAACACGCTTGGGATGAGATGGGCCGGCGACCGATACGCACACATCCACCTGAAACGTCGGTGGACTGGAAGCGTCCCATCAGTGCATATTGTTCAAATTATACAAGATTCCAAGTGTCATTGAATACTTCACTGATTTTGAATAGTTTTGCAAATTATCTCATATATCTTAAGAAGTCAGACGCTTATGTTAAGGCAAAATACTTTTTAAAAAAATTAACAAACAGTTTGTTTTTTTCACATACCTCGAACGTCTGAAGCTCCAACTAACACAACCAAAATGATAGATAGGATCATCTTAAACAGGATTACCATGGCGGAATGATATTCTGGCAACTCGCTCAAGGAACTTTATAAGTTTACGATCAACACAGATGGTCGTGATGAAAAGTACTCTTAGAAATACGAATTTACCTTTTGCGTTTTTTCGGGCTGAAATTATTTACTCTGTTGATTTCCTTTTTTTCAAATACCTTGTTTGAAATAACTGCCTGTTTGTTCCATCTGCTCAGTGTAATAGAAATACATTGTCTGTTCATATCCAGCAAATATTTGGATGACCCATTTCTGAAAAAGTTAACGTCATTCGTTCTCAATGACACTGACTATACTATTTTCTTTTCTCTATATGTTTTAGTCCATTTATTTATGTAACATTGATTATCCGTCAGAATTATAAAAGCAATCCATATTTTTTTTAACAACATCTCTTGAAAGTCACACACGTTTCTTGTCGTGTTGGCCGACAAGCCTGGGAAATTCGTGAAACATTTTTTTCACAAAATCTGGTTAATATACTTAATGAAACAATTATTCTGATTCTAATTCTATCAATAATATTTAACATCCAATTCAGGACGCAAACAAGACTTTACTGATGAATACTTTAAAAGTATTTTCCACGAAGTGATTTTGAAAAACGTTTTGAAACAGTAAACCTCACAACAAAGGGATGCTGTCCAGATGGGTTCATGTCTACAACGTCAAACAGTGCCGCTGTTCAGATCGGATTAATCTGACTTGATCCGGACCATACAAAAGAGTAACGGTTTGTCTTCGTTCAGACATAAACCAGCCTGGAAAAGTAGCCCCTCTTGGTGAGACGTTCTATACAACACTAAGTCAAGGCCTAATTCAATGTCATTGGCCAAAATGCAACATATACATACATACAGATTACATTTGCATCAATAAATCCATAATAGCGTTTAATTGACAAATTTGCAAGGACTGTACAAAACTATCCGGCCAAGGCCAACAATTCAATTCATATTTTCTAAAAAATAAGTCACACAAAACAACCATCTGTTTGGAAAATGACCAATTAATGAGTTGAGAGAGATTTCTGTAAGAATATAGGTTATTATACCAGACAGTATATTATTAAGTGTGACACATGATGAACTTAAACCTGTGCTTTGTGCTGTTTCTAAAGTTGGCTACTTGTTATTCATGTCACGGAAGGCAAGCTGAAGTTACTAATCGGTTCGTTATTAGTTTTTGCCATAACGCGTTTCATGGACCTGCATAATTTTCCGGAAAGACGCCACTCACTCACGTCGCAATTGTTTTAATACACCGCCAACCCATGTGATTCGAATTACGAAACTACTGCTAGCAGGGCGTTCGGTATTTGACAATATTTTGTTCGTAGTTTAAACACTGTTTAAATAAAAAATATTGAGCTGACAAATAAATAAAGACTTACAGTTAATCATGGATTTCCTCTTCGATTGGAGCCCATAATCCTTTTTAAAAGGCTTTATTTTAAGACAAAATTCAAGGTTTTCTGAGAATCGTTGCTTCTATTGCCAGTTGTTGTATGCTGTGTATAGTACGTCGTGAGAAGAAAAGCTTTGCTCGCTCACTACTGACTGTCACTCTCCGTCCATCAAATATAACAAATTAATAAATATAAATAGGGGACCACCAACTGTCACTACAGCCCAACACGCCCCTAATGGCGTAACTGTCATATCGATAATAAACTTACTCGTACATTTATTTCATGTAATAGCTGCTGCACACGTACATGTCGCAGCGTGATGACAACTAGTATCCGCCTATGTATTGAGCAGTGAACTAACTTCAAAAAACTTGTATTCGACGGTCTATTTGCCGGTGACTCCTAGCATTGTTGTCAAATTCCTTATCCATTCAAAACTCGCAAAACAAAATTTATCAAAATCATCTAGTAAAAAAAAAGGAACTGTAATTTTGAGGACATACAACTGATAGGTAATCTATTGTGATCATCATCGAAGTACCACATATCCCAAGTCTTTAATCCAATTTTCGTCTATAAGCGCGATTTCTGCAACCGTTTGAACAAGTTTTCTGTAAATAGCTATTGGCATGCTAGAATCCCCCGTCTTCTCTCGTATTTTCTGGCAATCTCTGGGCGTCTCGAGGCGCCAGTTTGTGGTCAGTCTAATCTGATTTAAACATCTTTATTGAGTACATTGAGCATCAGCTTACGGTGTACAAAACGATACAAAAAAGTAAAAAAAATTATTTGATCAGTTAACAAGAATACTTTCTCCTGTTTTGGATGCTGGTGAGAAAAGAGATTCAAAATAATAATATATATATGTAGGCGAGTCAGGGTTTTATTTACATTTTGCAACTTAGCTATTACACAGTGATCTCCCCTTGACCAGAAATACATTGCTCACAGAGTATATGATTTCCCGCCAGGTCAGCGAGGTCATTTCCTTTGTCTTTGTTATTCGCCACATTGTTAATCAGCGACAATGAAGCTCTTGACGTCTAGGCACTTTTATATATTTTGGAGGGGATGACATCGATTTTTCTGTTCGACATTCACATTGATACCTGTAATACAGCTGCGGAGCTAAACGCTATACCGTTTCAAACTGAATTGACCTATGTAATCGTATGGGATGGAGTTTAAAGTGGTGACATACAGAACAGCTTAAATGGTGAGATACTTACATGTGACTATGTTGTTAGAAATGGTGCATTTTAACTTGAGGCATAAATGTTTACCGAGCAGTATTTCACTATCAGAATAAATGCACGGAATATAGTGTTTGGTTGAATTAATGGTGCAAGATTTTGTTTATGTTTCTACAACATGTTACGTAATAACTGTGCTACTTATTAAGTAGTGTACATTTAATCCGTTTTCCTCTTGGTTGATACTTAATGTGATTAACCATGCAGTCGTTTTGCTCAAACGAAGCTAGTCGTTATTTTTAGCAACTTTTAGTTTATTTTAATGGCTGGTTAAATGTATTCTATGGCAATATGGCATACTATTTTTGATATTCAAACGGACATTGATATGAGTGATTGTGATACATTGCGATACATTCTCAGGGGATCCTAAGAGTACGTTTACTCAGTTTGAATGTTTGATGCAGTATTAACCACATTCGCTACTAATGTTATTTTGAAAAGCAACATGTCATATCATGGTTACTTAGTATGTTTCATTATTATTTTACTACAGCATTGGTGATGAACAGTAAACATGTTTTGTTGATCAGTAGTATAGTTTACATAAATTGTCTAACCTGCTTTTTTTGTGTTTGTCTCAAAATCCGTTTTAAATGATTTTCACATTATTAGCATATCATACTGTTTGTGATGACATCACATGTTTTTATTGTTTCTCATATTTATGTATTTTTTTGTCATTTTTAGATGTGAACGTACCGAGTGAAATAACTTGCGTGAAGCCACTGTTTTCTGAGTAGAAATTTATTTTTGTTTCTGATATGTTTTTTTTTTATTTCGAATGTTTGCTTTAAGTCTTGAAATCTTGGAAAGTTACTTGGAACTTTGATGTGAGACTTGGATTTAAATATATTTTTGAAACGGAATTCTGACTTGACTTAGTCTTTAATTAGGCTACCCACTATAAATTTTAGTAACCTATTTTACCAGCGCGGTTACACTAGTATACCATGGAGGCCCAAACCCTATCGTGTGGGCTACCCTTCTCACTCAAACGAGATGCTCGTGGCCTTTTCCCATGTCGCGAGAAACACCATTTCTTCTTGTCCCTACACTCGTACATTTACGCTTTATCGATCACATTTGAACTAACGACTTCCGGGTAGGGTCAGGGACATACATAAACGTGTTGTCGGCTCGCTTGGGAAAAGGCGACATGCATTTCGTTGAGTTGCGAGGTGGTAGAAATTAAAAACTGGTGACGCTTATGATAGCACATACCAAACATAGAACGTGTACCAATTTTGGACACTTTATTCCCATTATTTAGTTTTATATGAGCCATGCAGTTACGTACGTATTGTGTTCCTTATTTGTACCGGCGCCCCCTGGTGGTCAAAGTTAAAAACTGTTTACGTCTTATGATAGCACATACCGAACTTAGTAAGTGTACCAATTTTAGACACTTTATTTCTACTATTTATTGTCATATGAGCCAGTTACTTATTCAGTTCCTTATTCGCGCCAGCGCACCTGGTGGTCGAAATTAACAACTGTCGATGTCGTATAATAACACACACCACATTGAGTACGTGTACCAATTGTGGACACTTTATTCAGACTATTAAGTGTAATATAAGCCATGCAGTTAGTCAGTTCCTTATTCGTACCAGCGCCCCCTGATCCTCGAAATGAAAACTGTTGACGTCATATAATAACACATACCACAATGACGACGTGTACCAATTTTGGACACTTTATTCCTATTATTTAGTGTACTTTGAGCCAGAGACATATTAAGTTCCTTATCCACGCCAGAGCCCCCTGTTTGTCAAAGTTAAAAACTGTTGGCGTCTTATGATAGCACATACCAAACTGAGTAAGTGTACCAATTGTCAAGACTTTATTCCTATTATTTAGTGTAATATGAACCAGTTACTTATATTCAGTTCCTTATTCGTACCAGCGCATCCTGGTGGTCGAAATTAAAACCTGTTGACGTCATAAAATAACACACACCACACTGAGTGGGGCCTACGTGTACCAATTCTGGACACTTTATTCCCATTATTTAGTGTAATGTGAGCCAGTTACTTATTCAGTTCCTTGTTCATATCAGCGCCCCCTGGTGGTCAAAGTTAACATTTGTTGACGTCTTATGATAGCACCTACCACACTAAGTAAGTGTACCAATTTTGGACACTTTATTCCTATTATTTAGTGTAATATGAGCCAGTTACTTATTAGCCTATGTTCCTTATTCGCTCCAGCGCCACCTAGTGGTCGAAATTAAAAACTATTGACGTTTAATGATAGCACCTACCAAACTGAGTACGTGTACCAATTTTAGACACTTTATTCGTATTATTTAGTGTCATATGAGCCAGTTACTTATTCATTTTCTTATTCGCGGCGGCGCCACCTGGCGGTCGATATTAACAACTGTTGACGTCTTATCACAGCACATACCAAACTGAGTAAGTGTACCAATTTTGGACACTTTATTCCTATTATGTAGTGTAATATGAGCCAGTTACTTATTAAGTTCCTTATTCGTACCAGTGCCCCCTGGTGGTCGAAATTAAAACATGTTGACGTCATATAATAACACACACCACACTGATTACGTGTACCAATTTTGGACACTTTATTCCTCATACTAATTAAGTGTAATATGAGCCAATTTCTTATTTGCTTGGCTGGAAATCGGCAGGAAACGAATCGGGAACTATAGGAACTGGGAACTAGTAACTAGCTTCACAGACCTGGAATGAGATGGTAACGTTGTAACCTATATATGAAGACATTGCCTTCGATACGAAAGTTCAGGACAAGTATGCTGTTTTTAAATCTGGCTTGATAAACGGACTTAACGCCAGATCTCCACACAGAAACATCACTTGTTCACTAATCGTACAGTTATGTGTGGATACTTTTCGTCCAGAGATTTGCTAAAATCCGGATAAAATAAATCATGAACTCAGACATCAATCGTTTATGTTGACTTTTCCCGGGTATGTTTGAAGCAATGATAAGAGCAGAAATCTAAAGTGACATTTTAAAAACTTTATTCAAACACAAATTTACAACACTGTTAGGCTACGCGTAATAAATTTACCCATATGTATTATACATTAGAAAATGGAACATTTCAAGGCCGGATTGTGAGCCTTTTCAAATTATGATCCTGTATTGCTCGATTAACCTCTGGTCTACGCGACTCAAGGTTAAGATTGATAAGCCACACAGTAGGCCTACACATCCACCGATTCGAAACAAAATGAAATGCTCGATTTTTAAAATAACTTGCTAGAAAATTCATTCTGATTAATCTATTCAAACTTAATTACTCTTCCACTCATTGTGTTTCTCATTCACTAATTGTGTTACTCATTCACTAACTGGTTTACTCATTCATTCATGCGGTAACCCAAACACCCACTGTAATAGGCTAGACATTCATTAGGTCACTCGCCCTATCACCGGCTTAGTCATTCATGCACTCGATTATTCAATTACTAACTGGTTTACTCATTCAATTATTCGGCCACCGACACACCCACTGGAAAAGGCTATTCATTCACTTGGTCACTCACTCAATCACTGGGTTACTCGTGCATGCACTCACTCAGACACACGCTCGGTGACTCATTCACTCACTCACTCACACACACATGCGCACCACCAATGACGCAGCGGCTGTCACCACGGCCTCCAGACGGAACTGTCCACATGTATACACAAGGAGTTATTCTCAAACTGCTCTTGCGTTTCCACGTCCATTATTTTTCTGTAATTACATGTCCAATCCTTCTTTCTGTTAGTGTATTTCTGATGATCACTGTTATTTTTTATGCTAATCAAAGGGAGCTGAATCTTCTGTTCGTGTCGAGTTAAGTAGTGGTTTGCACTTAACGCCTGATTCAGATTAATATTTGTTTTGTTTTCCTTCCTGGCTGAATTGGAAATGGCATTGCCGGAAATGATGTCACTGCCAATTGCAGAGGCCATTTTGACCCGTGTCGCTTTCTGATTGGACAATATAATCATGTCTTTTCCGGAAGGAATAACGTTTGATTTTTCGGGAGTTACATGTATCGTGGTATTTTGGATTCCTTTGTTAATTACATTTGTAGAGACACATGGTGCGTTCTGTTCCAGTGTCTCCTGAACGAGATAGCTCGTTTTTTGGACTCCATTGTGGCGGTATGTTGCATGCGGTCGATGAAAAGCTTGAACGCCATTTCCGATGGAATCTACACGAATCTCTTTATCCACAGGATTATACTTAGACTTTGATTGATTGAATACATTTTTCAGCTGCCATTTTTGAAAGTCGCTTAGCTCTGTGTCTGTCTCTATTTGTTGTATAGCTTCTCTTATACAGGACTGGAAGCCTGACAGGTAAAATGAGTCAACACCTGTCTCCGGTTTAGATTTATCTGAGAAACAAAAAGACAAGTTAGATTACATTTAAATTGAATTTTGGGTCATGATGTATACATTCTGATTAATTAACATTTGATATCATGATAACATGATATCATAGAAACAGGACACCATATACACACGACATTATATATACAGGGGCCTCCGTGACACAGTGGCCTAGGGTGTGTGGCCCAGAGCGAACGTTTCTAGTCCACAAATCCCTCTTAAATCACAATTATGCAGACCAATGACCTGTATTTGGGATTAAGTCCTGATGGTCTGACATCAGATAAATATACACATGACATCATATTTATCAGGACCGAACACAATCACAATAGATACAGAACATGATAGACACAAGACAACGCACTATATGTGCCAAATGTACAGGACATATAGACGCATGGCATCATATACACAGGTCAAGCACACGTTCCATATTTACAGCACATCGACGCATGACATCATATACACAGATCAAGCACACGTACCATATTTACAGCACATCGTCGCATGACATCATAGGCACAGGTCAAGCACACGTACTATATGTGCCATGTTTACAGTACATATAGACGCATGTCATCAAGGACACAGGTCAAGGACACGTACCATATAGACCGTATTAACAGGACATATAGACGCATGGAAGCAAAGACACAGGTGAAGCACACGTACCATATAGACCATATAGACCATATTTACAGGACATCCAGCCGCATGACATCATAGACACAGGTCACCAAGCACACGTACTATATGTACCATATTTACAGGACATATCGACCTATGACACCAAGGACACGTACCATGTATACCATATGTACAGGACATATTGACGCATGCAATCATAAACACAGGAAAATGAGGACACATATTACCATGTTAACAAAACACATACACATGATACCCTAAACATACGATGCAAGATACATCTGACACCACTCAAACAAGATACCATCATAAAAAGATAAACAGGACACCAAACACACGCGCATAGACACCCGACATCACATGCACATGACACCATAGGCACGCGACACCATGTACACATGGCACTATAGGAACCCGACATCAAATACACATGGCACAATATGCACCTGACAACAAATACACATGACACCATAGGCACCTGACACCAAATACACATGACACCATGGGCACCTGATATCAAATACACATGACAACATAGGCACCTGGCATCAAATACACACGACCCCATAGGCACCCGAAATAACAGTTTCATGACACATTACATATAGAATATCATAAGGACAGGAGATCATAATCACAGTTCCTTATAAAAAAAAACAGAACACACAGATATATGGGACTGGACACACGGAACACCATAGACACGCAACATCCGAACAGTATAAACGGACAACAAAGACACGGTTCACCATAGGAACAGGACAAAATAACGACAGGACACTATAGACACGCGACATCACAACAATATGACACCTTAGGGTAGATTACGGGCACCATAGATCTGGGTCGCCATAGGCACAGGACAGCATAACGACTGGACAACATAGACACGCGACATCACAACAGTATGACACCGTATATACCAGACACCATATAGCCGGGTTACCATCAAGACAATGTACCATAATGACGGAACAACATAGACACGTTGCATCACAGCAGGATGACACACATGGATACCGGACAACAAAGACACGGGTTACCATAGACACGGGACAACATAACGACTGGACCACATAGAAACAGGTCGTCCACGATACAGGAAACTCTAAACCCAGAGCACCACAACAAAATTAGTCCTGATATCAAATTATCAACTAACACAGTTAAATTCTTTCATATTTGTGTGTACCTTGCTCGTGGCTATTCACCAGGTCTTTGACGTATTCCACCGTGAGTTCCAGAATGTCTGCCTTTTCCAGCTTATGTGGTGAGATTATACACTACAAACAAGCAACGAAAAGGTGGATTGATTGATTTGATTGGTGTTTAATTTTGTGCTTAAGGGTATTTCATTTATATGACAGCGGTGTACTCCAACCGTAAATAGCCACACTAATTCAACCAAAAAATGTGAAGTGTTTTGCTGTGTTGAAAAATTAATGTTCCTTCAGTGCTAAGTAAAGACAGCAGGACTGAGCTCGGATCATGCTGCCCTTAACCTGAGGTCGAAAAGGTGGATAAATGTAAGGTGAATTGACTTCTATTGAAACATACTGCAGACCTATTCATTTATGTACATAGCAGCGATTATGCGTTTTCGGACAATGTATAACGATTATATCTGTAAAAAACACATTTTCGTCAGTTTACTTGCATCGTTCAATATGTGATTTCTTTTACATATTATGTTGATTGAATAATAATATGCCGACTAAAACCAGTTGACATAAAACACACACCCGCGAAAAAAAACAACAAAACCCATAACATATGGATCGATTTAATCAGATTTTAATTATTGTAATTAACATCACTGTAGTCAAATTCGTTGTTTAAGACTAAATTGTTTCTTACGTATAACGAAAAATAAAACTACCTGGTTTTGTTTAGATTGGAGTATAATCCCTTTCAGTTGATTTAAGCATGTGTTCATTCTATCTCGTCGCCTCTTCTCTATTTGTGGCTTGTTTGTCTGGAATAACACGAGATAATATCGACAATTAGAATCCATACAAACACTACTACATTGTTTATTTAACACAGGAAAATATTTTTTATAAATGTTGAGAAAGAAAACTTTGCATGCCTCCACCAAGGATCGAACTCATGATCTTTGGCTAGTACAATGTAGTTCCAATACTCTACGGACCGAGCTATCGAGACTCAAGGAAACAAATAAGTTTGTCCCCTATATATTGAGTCATGAAGTAATAGGATTACTTCGGTATTTATTCTTACTTAAAATAAACACCTATACACTTGTTTGTTTGCTTGATTGGGGTTTTACGCCGTACTTAGGTTATTTCACTTATATGACGGCGTGCCAGCCCAATTGGTGAAGGAAACCAACCCCGACGCCACTGGCAACAAACGATGACAAGATACAAGACAATCACAGGACATAGCAGGACACCACAACAGCTTCATATTGCCCCTTAGCTCCGAGAGCACCAGGGCAACAGGAAGCTCCCTCCAACCGCCCACTATCACTTGAGGCCCTTTAGCTATCAGAGCGCTACCCGGTATGTTTCTAGTTGACATTCATGCTGTCTTTACTTAGCATTGGAGGAACATTAATTTTCCAAAACCGCCAAACACTTCATATATTGTGAATGTGTTACTGTTTAATGTTGGAGTACACCGCCGTCATAAAAGTGAAATACCATTGAGTACGGGTTAAAACATCAATCAAACAAATAAAACATAAGCTTGAGCATAAACAAAATGAATATGAAATGGCAATAAATGATACCTTAGGACACAATTAGTCCCAATGACAATGTAAAGCCTAGTGTATTTAGAACCGAACTAAAGATAGGTTTCCATTGAAGAATGACATTGAGGTGTATGTGCTGTGTCGGGTCAATTTCAAACAACTAATAGCACTGGATGCAAATGGTAGGTTATTCAAGGTTATAAAGCTTGAACGTACCTCAAAGACAAACAACTCATTCCAATATCAAACACTCGATTTGTGTTATCATACGGATAGACAAGTAAATGTTCCAAGATATTTTGCAGTCGTTGACCACAAACGAAAATAAATGTGTTTACAATATAGGCCTACTACAGATATACTTTGTCCAATATTTGTCATCACGCAATATTACCAAGAAACAAAACAAAGAATATATTAATAGTATACATGCATGTTGGTCTAGAATTGATAAAAAATGAAAAAGTTTCGGAACAAATAACATTTGCCATGACATATAAACTGCAACATAAGATAGTGGTAGCTCTTTCACAGAATGCTTCCCCTTTTGTGTAAATGTATGTTTTCTCAATCGACCTATATGTTAAACATAGGCCCCTAATACTTACTCGCGTTGCACGTTTGTTGACGATAGTCGCTTTCTTCATAACTGCATACGTTGGATCAAACTTGCGTCCTTTCTTTGTGCTTTTCTGCTTTCCTTTCAAGGAAGTACCGTGCCGGGATATTTTAATACCAAAAACTCGTCTTTGCGGCGTTGGTTCTTTCTCAATGATGGTAACAACTTAAACAGATATTGTTAAAAGTCACTTTTTAAGAAACGGCTATTAGCTGGTTCTTTTAACGCAGTAAAACTGTAAGTGACGAAACGCGGTTCGGTTTTGGTCTTATACCTGAAACAGCTTCCTAACGTGATTCTAACACAATCTGAAACCATCTACCATCAACACACGGGTTAACAAGCCTGTCAGTCAACTAGAAAGCACGTGCATTATTTCAACCGGATGATTGGACCTTTGTACAGGGCCTTGCTGAAAGTGTTATAATTCAATGTAAACACAGGGATAGCAGGTAACATTCAGCGCACGCTCTAAAGGTACATGCACTAACAGTTCCGAATTCTCTTGAGACAATTAGATGAGAGAAAATTTCTATACTTTTTAATTTTCCAAATGTAAGCTTTTGTTTCTTTTTTTTTGTGTTTTTTGTTGTTGTTTTTTAAACTCTCCTGTATTCAACAGTATTTTCGTTATGTGTGGGATAGCACTGCCTTAGTAAGAGCGGATAATAGTTAAGGACTAAGTTAAGTTTAGAGGCGGTGACCCGTATGGGAATTGAACCCAGGACCCTCAGACTCAGGCTCCAAACCCCCATCGGTAAACACCGGTCATCTAATTGTAGATGACTCAGTCCACTGGCCTCCAAAGAGAGTCTTATCTACATGTAACTAAGAGAATGTTATCCCCAAAATAAGAAAATATTGTCAATGGTCACTTTCTAAACGACACAAAGATACCGTAATAGCCCTTTGACTCAGGGCAGCATGTGCCGAGCGTAGTCATGCTGTCTTTACTTAGCACTGGATGAACATTAATTTTCAAATGTAGCAAAAACTCTTCACATTTTGATGGTTGTGTAAACCCCGTGTCACACGAGAGATAAAAGTCAACAGTCTTTAGGATATAGACACAAATCTGTGTGTGTGAATTGATCACAGATACTCCCAGCTATGTCCTCAGATAGCTGTGAGGAATAGACCCTGGTCCAGGCTGCAGGCACAACCGATCTTTATTGGTCCTCAGACTCAAATAAGATGCGAATTCCAAGCAGATGTTAAATACTTAAGGAGGAGAATGAAGTTAATATAGCTTACGCTATGTATATTTGGTCAGATGATGTAATTTAAATCAATGTCTCTGAAGCTGTTTCTCTCTGCAAAAACCTGACGCTACATAATTAGCCTGCAGGCATTTATCTGTGGTGTGACACGGCCTTCAGTTTGTTTGATTGGTGTTTTACGTCGTAGGCCTACTCAGGGGTATCTCACTTATAGGACATATTATCCACTTCTTACTCTGCCTTAATGAATACGATAGAACATCTGATGGACGCCTAAAAAACAACCGTGATAACCAGTCACCTCGTGTGACTTCCCCATATACCGGAGGTGCACTGGCAGAGCTGTGCGGTGGGCCTACATCGAAGGAGGACCAGCAGTGTAACACGCTAACCACTGAGCTGTCCGCGTGCCCCACGGCCTTTAATGTGGCAATTTGCTGTTGGGGTACACCGCCGCCATATACGTGAAATATTTTGATCACAACATTGAACACTAATACAAAAATCAATCAAGGTTATACTAACTAAAACTGAAAACAATAATTAGATAAACATAACTCGCCATAAGCTTAACAATTATGTCAAGATGTATTCAATTATCTGAAAGACCTAGTATATTGTATGACAACAGCAATGCTAAGACTGGGATAAAGAATATCTCTTAATTTTAAAATTTAAAGTGATTTTATACTTTGTAGCTGATGTTGGTAAAAGTATATTGTTAATACTTCTTTGTTTTAATTTCATTGTTGTCGTGGGCACAAGTATGGCTTATGTTTATTGTGCATAACAAACCGACATAAAATAAAAGTTTTTGTAGTAAGAGACTTTAAAGAAACTGGAAAGTTGCCAGGAAAAATGTTTACACTGCGGTGAGAAGCTTTACACCACGGAGAACACGTTTACACCGCGGTGAAGGGTGACAAGTTTTACACTGCGGTTTAAAGGTTTCCACCGCAGTTGAAAAGATTTGCACATCGGAGATTACGTCTACGCCGCGATGAACTGTTTTACATCGGCGTAAAAAGGTTTACACTACGATGAAAAGCCTTACACCGCGGAGAAAACGTTTACACCGAGGTGATATTTTTTTTACTGCGGTTCAAAGGTTTCCATCGCAGTGAAAAGGTTAACACTGCGGTAAAAACTTGAATTTCTCGTTTGGTGTCCCCGCCTCCCTCGAGTGAAAACGGTTGTACGACACTTTTAAAACCCCCATACGCTCTACGTGATGTTCACTGCCACTAAATAGCTCATTTAGACAACGGCTACTGAAGAGAGAAGGGATATCAAGTTGACGGATTGATTGTTTCACAACGCTAAAGGTCTTTAATTGTGGCCATCGTTGTTGACTTTGGCATTAAACTCTCTTGGGCTAAGGGGTTGAACGGATCATCTTTCACCTTAGCTGCCGGTGGTCAAAGGCATTGCTCTTGCCTAGGTGAGAATTTCGTCAGGTACCGTGTTGGTAGTACCGTGAGACGACACACTCGTCAGTGCCCCACTCATTCAGGCCTAGTTAAGACGAACGTGTCGACTCAAAGGGGGTCGTAGCGTAAAGGACTGCCACTTATGGCGCAATCCTCTAAAGATAATGTTAACCGAAACGTGAGAAGAATTTTGAGTTGTGCTAGAATGGAATGAATTCACTCCTCCATGGACCAGCCATTCCTCAATAGTTGAGCATACTTATGGTAAGAGTACGGCCCCTAGATTGTTTGTTTGATTGCGCCGCATTTAGTGTCATTTCACTCACCGGCGCGCCAGCCCAATGCGTGAAGGAAACCACCGTCGACATCACAGGCAACAAACAACGAAAAGATACAAGACAATGAAAGCACGTAATACATAGTGCAATAAGACAAAGTTTGCAAATTCACAGTGCTAACTAACCGCCACAAACAGATCGGTGTCGAGTTGCGCCTAAGCTCCGGGAGCACCAGGGCAGCAGGAAGCTCCCTCCAACCGCCGCTAAGGTCCATATAACTTCTTGCCATTATTAACTTGCTTAAAACATATTTGAAGTGATTATCAAGTTAACCGTGTCATTAAATTACACAGAACACTGTTCAATTTCACAATACACCCTATGCTCGTCAACTGTAATATAAAGTAGGTGATCCTACACTGCTTCAAGTAGATTTAACCTGACGTTATCTTCACCCGATTTTTATTTTGCAAATAACATTACTGATTCTATATACCCGAGCACTGTGAACGACAACAATGGTGCGAAAAAGGTTATCAACGACGTTACGTTAGCCGAGTGTGTTACGTACAAAACAGTTTATAAGATATACGGGAGCTTAACTTTTGGGATCGGTGATGTCTACAGGTAAATAGTTTTTCCTATTAATAATTGGATCAAATATCTAAACAAAAATGTTTTATTAGAAATTTGATTTTAATTAAAGGGTATAAAAACATGATAAAAAATTGTGAAAAACAGTACCGTACCCAAGAACTGCCAATGCTGAGTGTGTTACGTACCAAACAGTTTATAAGTAACCGAGAACCTTTCGGATCGGTGAGGTCTGCAGATTTTAAAAATGGTTGGACCACATTACTAAATCAATGTTTTATTGGCGATTTTGGTTTACATCGGTGATAAAAACATATAAATAAAGTACGTCTGATGCGATAGGTTGTATACTGCAATTCCACAAGTGATGTGCATGCTGGGTGTATGGAAAGCACCGTTTATCTTGTCAGAGCCAAATTGATGGGAATTGTATTGTGGACTGTTACACTTTACAATTATCCATCAAAATCGCAAGTATGTCGGTATGTCACTTGAAATACTGAGAAGCAAATATTATAAAGAAGGATTTAAAAATATATTTATTGAATAAGAGTTAATACCACGAAGACAAAAACGAAGTGGCATGAAAAGTCCACCATAAATTAAATGCACAAT
>JAUELC010150738.1:0-11265 GCA_031471745.1 Cryptochiton stelleri
TTTCAGTGAGAATCCTGGATCGTGCAATACATTTCAGTGAGAATCCTGGATCGTGCAATACATTTCAGTGAGAATCCATCTGGACTATCTCAATAATTGTTCGTTTGTTTGATTGGATTTTTATGCCGTACTTTAGGTTATTTCACTCATATGACGGGGTGCCAGCCCAACGGGTGAGGGAACCCACCCACAACACCACTGTTAACAAATAATTACCAGGACATTATACATGAAGCAATGAGACAAAGTGTGCAAATTCAGTGCTACACGCCATAAACTAATCGGCTTCGCGTCGACCCTTAGCCCTGAGAGCTCCAGGGCAACAGGAAGCTCCCTCCAACCGCAAACTCAAAGATTATGCAATTCTTAAATGTATCTTATTAGAATTCAATCCATAAAAACAAAAAACTGCTTCCACTCCAGAATAGGTTAGCACAGTATTTTAAGAAAGTGCTTGGCAGTTCAAGTTATATTAGGTATGATCTACTTAATATACATGCAGCTTCTAGGACTTGCTGGCACTCAAAATGGACAGCTTTTGTAGTTTACTTTTGTAAGCAATCTCACAATCCGTGTAAATGATGCATGAATATAAGAGAGACACCCTGAAAGAAATGTGTCATTCATTAATTGTTATAGATGACTAATAAACAACAAGAAACAATAAAAAACTTAAATCAATCAAAGGGGAGTAACTTACGATAATATTGCTGAACCAGCCTGCGTCATAAGTTATGGTATCTACGTATTTACGGAAGCTGACAACTTTCCCTCGTGGCTTTGTCCTGTGCCACCAGGAGAGCATTACGCACCAGCTGGGGAGCGATGGTGACTCCCTTAGCAACCGTAACCGACAGATTAAGTTTCGCTTCCTCTTATACAATTGGGGCTGGTGCTGTATTAGTTTGTTGACACAGTCTGTACATTGATGAACCATAGCCACCGTGGACTGACTGAACGCCTGATGATTGAAGGTTTAAGTTGAAAGAATGCTCAGTCTAGGATTCAGCACCACAATTATCTCTTAAGCAATCTCATCATGAGTACATGTGATGTGAGAGAAAATCAAATAAAAGGTATGATATTTCACATCGTATATACTCACATCCAAATGAAACTAGTTATTTTTGTTCAACTTTTTTCCCAAAAGTTCACATGGTAACTTTTTGTTATAAATCCATCATGAAGTGCCGATTCTTTACCTCCAAAGTTTTTTCCAAATTGTTTTGAAACAAGGATATATATATTATATTATATCTTGTCACATCAACTTATATTCCAAGAGGAAAACAAAACGTTTTACAGCACAGTGTTGATTCTTGCGAGCATTTGATAGGTGTCTAGGAGGTCCAAATCGTTACCACTAAATAAGGTAAAGGTTTTTATGCTGATAATGCACCAATTGTATCAACTTCTTGAATTCCACATTCACATATTACTTGATATTCATATTGTAGTCTGAATTGGGCCACTTCAAAAAATAATATCTCCCTTGAAAAGTCTGTCACTAACTAGTTAAACTCGTCATAAAAATACATCACGTATAGATTGCGCAAGTAGAATTGGTTTATTGCCAAGTATCATGTAATTTTTTTAAACAACACAATACATGCTACATGTATATGTATTTTTCCGACCACTTTAAAAATGTTGAATCCATACTCTTCAATCCTCCACAGGCAATCGTTCATTGTTTTATCGTTAGTACTTGTGCCATACAATTTCTACGACACCTAAATTCCAGCCCACGCCTTCATTCTAGTTTTATTTCCCCCAAGGGTGCACTTGATAATTATAGCAAGGGCTTGATGGGTCCTACTTGATCCAATTGCCAATTATATGAATTAAGGGATCAGACCTCATGTTTGAACATGCTGTGGAAGATTGTGGACTCAAAATGCCAGTGCATGCGTCAAAACTACATGTGCCGAAACACAGGGGGTATTTTAAGCACAGTAATAATTAAACGACGTTCAGAATGAAACAAAAAATTCCCCCAATGATCTCCAAGTAGACTTAATTCCTTCACCAGCTTTTGAATACACTGCGCATTATTTGACGTACATGTACATGCAGTAATAATAGAAACCTCTTGTAATCAAATGCACTTCAATTAATTCCAATTGCACTGAAATCCTTGAATAACTTTGAATTTGATTGGAAGTACATACAGGAAATACAATGGACAAGTATAGTTATCCACCTACACATGTACCTAACATAACTGTTTAATGATATATGTAACCCCTATCATTAATAGTATTTCTACAAGTTAAATGAGGAAAGTACTGATGTATTACTATCTCTGTAAATATACCATACGGGGAACACTTTGAGTCCAGCACAAACTTGATAGGCAGGCTTATGTGTTCACAACCGAGTTGGGATCATAGATAACTATATCAGGGCAGTCTTCAGCTAGAAGAATCGTTTAATTCCGCTACGGAAAAGCAATAAGCAGTCTTCTAATCCAGCCATATGGGGAAGATCCTGAGGTTCACCGTGAACAGATTGTGCTGCGATTTTTTTTACCCACCAATTCATGGCACTTGTTCAAAGGTTGCATTGAGGGCGTCGTGTCGCTCTTCATTGCTTCTTTCCAATTTCACTGCGGTCAGCAGTCCATTATCAGCAACGAGTCGCTGAAGTAGTGAGTTGAATGAAGCCACGGATATTGGGACTCCTGTCAGAACAATGTGTGGAAAAACTGACATGTTCAAAACACTGCTAGAAACTTCCAACACTTCACCAGTATCATTAGCGCCCCCTGCCAAGACTCTCCTTTACAGGAGGAAGAAAAGTTGATAGCAGCCCCCTTAATTAAATCTTGTTTGATAATTCTAGACAGGACTACACGTGACCTTACACAGTGAAAGATTCAACATCAGAGAGTCTGTAATTAGGTTTTGAGAAGACATAGTTTCACTTTCATGGCATTCAATCATCTGATACTTGAACTGGTACTTGTCACTGAATATAAAAATCCTCAATGAACGATCAATACATCAGGAGAAGACTATCAATATTCAGTCTGACACTAGAATAACCGTAACCCAATAAAAAAAAGTTGTATCTCTTATCTGCTCGTCAATGTCTCTGATTTAGATAAGACAGTCTTATTTCCATTCCAATAAGCGAGTGTTATCAATATTCAACACCACACGAAGAATCGAACAAAAATGAGCTTATCATCGGTTCTGTTGTAATTGAACAAAAAAAAAAAAACGTGGAATAATTTGAATCGTCGTTGACTAGGGCTAATCATAAAAATTCCTGTCAACCAGCTGTGCACTCGACTACAGATAGAGGTGAAAGCTTCCACACATAAACAGAATTCAGGGTTCATAATCCAGATAGAGCTGAAGAAAATTTCACCATTTTCAAGCGCTGTACGATTTCAAGTCTTATCATATAGTCACAAAAATATTCCTGTTAGGCTTCACAATCCAGATAGCTGAGTGAAGAAAATTTACACAATTTTCAAGTGCTCTAAGATTTCATGTCTTATCAGTTACAAAAAATTCCTGTTAGGCTTCACAATCCAAATAGAGTAGAAGAACATATCACCATTTTCAAGCGCTGTATGATTTCAAGTCTTATCATATAGTCACAAAAAAATCCCTGTTAGGCTTCACAATCCAAATAGAGTAGCAGAACACATCACGTCTTATGATAGTCACAAAAGTTTGCCGTTAGGCTTCACAATCCAAATAGAGTAGAAGAACATGTTCATGTTGTCACAAAAGTTAAAGTTTCCTATTAGTATTAAGATGAACAAGTCAGCAATTAACACTCTTAACGCTTAAGACATCCAA
Organism: Cryptochiton stelleri; assembly: GCA_031471745.1. Classification (NCBI taxonomy): domain Eukaryota; kingdom Metazoa; phylum Mollusca; class Polyplacophora; order Chitonida; family Mopaliidae; genus Cryptochiton; species Cryptochiton stelleri. The sequence goes on from JAUELC010150738.1 coordinate 3,816, forward strand.
GACAATGCTCCCTCTCTTGATGGTCCCATGTCATCTTGCCTTCAGAGTTAGCTAACACTCAGATAACAGATTATTCTCAGTATTAGATACAAGCTCCTTAATGTTTCTCAACATTAAAAGTCTATTAGTATTTATCCTGCATGTTAGTTTCAGTATAACAATAAACACACAATCATCAGATATTCCTGCCGGTCTTAATCCTTCTTATTTAGACGATGTTCAAGCAATCAGGCTTTGGATTAACTATGTATACAGCAATGGCCATTCCATAAATTCCTATTTTTCAGTTGTCGTTTTCAGTCTTTCTGATTAAACATCACTAAATATTCTCAATTTGTAATTAGTCTACAGCAGAGGCTGTTGTCCCCAATAAAACATAACCATCTGCCAACTAAACTCACTTGAATATCCCTTGGCTAGATGGATCGCCAGCAAAATCACAACAGTTTCATACTATGACCTATCTCCAATGGTCAGTAGTCACCAGTGAGTGGTGTTCAGCCGTAACACTTAAAAATGAAACTACAAGTTACAATACTGTCACACGACAGGTGGTAAGTGGTCAGTCGCCAGTAGTGTTAAGCTTTTACAGTCTCATATTAAATAATATTATTTAGTTCTTTTCATCTCCAGAAAGTCACAAAAACTGTCACACTATAGCTATCTCCAATGGTAGGTCACCAGTCGTGTTCAACTGTTGCACTTGAAACATGAAACAAGTCACAATATTATTCTACATGTAGTTTTTATTTTTTCAACAGTAATTTCCTGTTCAAGTTTCTATTCAGCTTTCACTTTCTATTCTCAGATTTCCATAGGTTAAACATTAACATTGGACAATAAATGTTCTCCTATATCCAAGCTCACCAGCTTAAGCTTTATGGCTACCACACAGTCGTGTTTCAGCGATGTATACATGTACTTATTCCCAGTGTAGTCGCCTCTGTTGAGGTTTACAGCGCGACACATCTGTTCGCTTTCGACTTTCGGATGTAGAGTCTGTTAAAACACAGTGGACCAAATAGTCTAATTGAGAGTTAACTGTGTTATGCAATAGAGCACCATTTGGTACAAAGCTGTAACAGCCAGATGATAGTGACAAGTTAACTTTCAGATTCTTATGCACATGAAGGGGTAATCTTGTTTCCCACACCAGTCTAAAACACATTATTTGCATGATTTCACAGGATACTGAGCACAGATGTCATCTAGAAAATCACAGTACTACAATAATCTGATGTTTTGAGTAACTCATGTTTCCAATATAAAATGTGTTAAGACACAACAGGGGGGGATGGTTTACTCCAAGATGTCTAAGTCTAGATTTATCAGAATGCTTTAATATTGGTGAACATAGATCACACAGTAAAAGTGTAATTAATGAACTTCATTGATTGATTGATTGGTGTTTAACGCCGTACACAAGGGTATTTCACTTAAATGACGGCGGTGTACTCCAACAGTAAATAGCCCCACTAACACAAACCATAAAATGTGCAGTGTTCTGCTCTGTTGGAAAATTAAAGTTCTTTCAGTGCTAAGTAAAGACAGATGATTATGCTCGGAACATGCTTCCCTTAACCATGCACTTCAATGCACTTCAGATAATATGGATTCCATTGTATGATGTCATATTAGTTCTCTTTTATTTGTTCAGAATATCATTCATGGAACACATAGATGAAATGACAGGATGTGCTCAAAACAACTAATTCATTCCTATTTTAGATAAGTCTGTGAATTGACAGTATTAAGAACAAATGAGATGTCACGCTACAGTTATCTTTCCATCATAATATTTACTGTAAACAACAACAGTAAATTGATATATTATTCCAAACCATATTGGATAATTTCACCTTCTTTTCTAAAAATAATCAGTGTAACACAATGGTATGTATTTACCATATACTGTAACTTAAGACATCTGAGGAAAAAGCAATTTTGTACATTGAATCCATAAGTGACTAAAATACTGTGGCAAACAGATATTCAGATGTACCTATCAAATAGTACCATCTACAATGTGGGATCCTAAAACGAAGAGAGTAAAATAGATGAGAAACATATGGATTCGGGGGGTTGTCCAGAGCTTTGGCATGCTTGTACTCGATTCTCATTCAGTGGTATTCCCTCAAGATAACATAAAGTAATAATGATAATATGATATGGAATCAGTCCCTCTATGGGTAGATAATGTCAGAGGTTTCTGTGAAATAAAGCTGAGCAAATATAGCCTCGATGAAAATACATTTATTTGACGGCATTGGCAACAGTTCAGTTAAAAAATAACCAGGTTATAGACATATTAAGAGGTATGTATTGCTTTTGACAGCAAAAATAGTGTGAACCACTATAAATTCTCCATCACCAATAAATATGATTCTGTAACGTTCCAATTTAAACTAATATTCCTATTTTGGCAAAATGACTTTACAAGATAAGTGAGCATTAATATCTTTTTATATAACGAATGGTTGTTCATACTCTGACAGCATAAACATTGAAAATTCCATTATGTTTGCTTATTCATTTAGACCCCCTACTAGCTGACAGGCCAGGGTAATGCTACTTTACTAGTGATAGGCATGGCAATTGTTCGCAATAACTATGCCAATCAAAATGTGGTATCAAATCAAAAGTTCCCATCTCATGAATTAAAGCCTGTGAATAATACAGAGAACGAAGCCATTTATCAGTGTAAACACAGCGGTCTCAGCGGAAGGACTCTATACAGGCTGAGAACAGTGTGATTTAAGCTTGATCCCTTTTAAATACCCACAGCTAATCCTACTTTACAATCACCAACAAAAAGAGAAGCTGATGGAAAATGTTTGAGTCCTTCAATGGAAACGGTGTATGCATATATGTATGATCTAATTAACCTTTTGCGTGCCACCAGTGAGTCAATACAAACGGAGCTCGTTGCCTAATCTCACAAGAAAAATGAGGAGATTTTTCTATGAAATTACCAAATTCTCTCCAATTCTAGACAGCTCAGAAACCAAATTCCTCACGTAAAGATTCCTAATTGCACCGATACTGCTTCGATTAGTCAAAAGAAACAGTTTTATCTTGAGCGGTTTTTAATACTCCTTAAACCACTAAAATATTCTTGACTGACTCTGCCAGGATTTCAAGGGCTTCCTACAGTACTCAACAAACAATATCCTTGTTGAAGTAATTTTAATCCCTTAGATTATTCCTGAGAGAAGCAATCCAGGAATACTATTATTTTGCATTCTTATGCTTTATAAGTTACAGAACCAATTGGCCAAAACACATCCAGTTGGACTAAACTAGTCTATAGATCATGATGGCCTAAACTAGTCTATAGATCCTGATGGCCTAAACAAGTCAACGGATCCTGATGGCCTAAACCAGTCTACAGATCCGGATGGCCTAGATTAATCTATATATCCAGACAGCTTCAATCAGTCAATAGATGCTGGCGGCCCCAATCAGTCAATAGATAATGAAGGCCCCAATTAGTCAATAGATCCTGGTGGCCCCAATTAGCCAATAGACATTGGCGCCCCAGTTAGTCATTAGATTATGATGGCCCCAAATAATTAATAGATACAGATGGCCCCAATTAGTCAATTGATCCTGATGGCCCCAATTAGTCAATAGATCCTGATCACCCCATTGGTCAATAGACGCTGGAGGCCCCAATAAGTCAATAGATCCTGATGGCCCAAATTAGTCTACAGATCCAGATGCCCCCAATTAATCAATAGATACAGATGGCCCCAATTAGTCAATAGATACAGATGGCCCCAATTAGTCAATTGATCCTAATGGCCCCAACAAGTCAATAGATCCTGATTACCCCGTTGGTCAATAGACACTGGAGGCCCCAATTAGTCAATAGACGCTGGAGGCCCCAATTAGTCAATAGATCCTGATAGCCCAAATTAGTCTATAGATCCTGTTGGATCCACTTAGTCTTTAGATCATGTTGGACCCAATTAGTCTATAGATCCTGTTGGACCCAATCAGTCAATAGATCCTGATGGCCCCAATTAGTCTATAGATCTGGATGGCCCCAATAAATCAATAGATCCTGATGGCCTCAATAAGTCTATATATCCTGATGGCCCCAATAAGTCTATAGATCCTGTTGGCCCCAATTAGTCAATAGATCCTGATGGCCCCAATTACATGTAGTCTATAGATCCTGAAAGCTCCATTAAATGAATAGATCCTGGTGGCCCCAATAAGCCCATAGATCCTGATGGGCTCAATTAGACTATATGTATATAGATCCCGATGGCCCAAATTAGTCCATTGATCCTGATGGCCCAAATTAGTCTGTAAATCCAGACAGCTCCGATCAGTCAATAGATCTTGATGGGCCCAAAAAGTCAATAGATCCAGATGGCCCTAATTAGTCAATAGACCTTGATGGGCCCAATTGGTCAATATACCATGTAAAAATGGCAGTGATACCTCGGAGTTAGATCCTCCAGAAATATTGTGAATGAATAGGGTTTTCACAATACAGACATTCTCATAGCTTTTCCAGTAAGTCCATAGGTCTCGTATGTTTTTACCATATACATGTAGACAGTCTCAAAGCTTATCCAGTAATGTCTCATATGCTCATGATAACAAATTCATTCTGTAAGATGTCTGAAGTTCTAGGACACACCAGACGGCCATCTGATACGTGATTTAGAGGCCAGACAACAACCCGGCTCAGATGATAGACACTTTTATGGCAATATTAACAGCTTCTTCTGAAACAAGTTAGAGAATAGAGACATATACCCTGTGAGCCACCATCAAGCAAGATGCACAGAGAAACTCTTCAGCATGGTGTCTACTAGGATCCTGTTAAATTCGTTTCAATTCCATTCAGAGATTGCAGATAAATAGTATACAGTGGTCTTAACAGTGGTTGGAACAGTGTACTTCCAACAGTTAAAAGCCACACTAACACAACCATAAAATGTGAAGTGTTTTGCTCTGTTGGATAAATAATGTTCCACAAAGTAAAGACAGCATGGCTACATGTACCCTCTGGGAAATGCTGCCCTTAGCCCGAGAACTCAGTGAATAATATGGTTAAAGCAGATATAATATCGCATGAAAAAAGAACGCCAAAACTTCTGTACTCGTTGTGATTTCCTTTTAAATCCAGTGGCTGCCTTCATGTAGATGAGCTGGGACAATAAAAAGGTTTCTGAAAGTTGGAGGCTAGATAATTTATTATAATGACTAAGATTTCACTTGTAGCATTTCACACTGCAGGCAGCTATTCCTCGTTGCACTTTGAAAAGAAAATTCCTTTTAATATGTCTGAGCTGCACACAGTCACAATGAGACAGCTTCTATTCTGTAGCACAAAAAGCTATTTGTTCCTAATAATTTCAATAAATTTTCATAATTTTAACATCATGTCGGTCCGTGTGATTATCATGTACAATTAAACCCTACAGTTGCTGGACATGCTTATTGTGACACGTTTAGAGTTTTTCAAGTGTGTACATGATCATCCATATCATGGTGCTGTCAATTTAGATCCTGTGATGGGATCTGCATGTTGCTTCCATTGCTTTACAAATTACACTTGTAAAATCCCTTCTAACTCACCATGGTCGAACATAAACCGGTTCCATCAAAATTAGTCCATGGGAAAATCTAGCATGTTAAAATATCTGGTCAGATACAAATGTTTAAAAAACTTAAATCATGTAAAATCCTGGCGAATCTAATTTAGTCGATAAATAATGGTACTATAAAATTAGATCCTGAAATTCAGTTTGCTTGTCAAGTTAATTGTTACAATAGTGAGTAACACAAAAGACACAATGAAAAAGATTGGTTGCAACTGAATGCATATTCCATTCGTCTCCTAAAAAAATACCAATGAGAGTTCCTCTACATGCTCAATGGTTTTCTAATCCAATTTGATCATACGCTTGTCGCTGTTGGATGTTGCTATGAGCCAGTAGAGAAAACAGAACGGCCTCTGACCTTTAGCGGATATTACAGGGCTCAAATAGTCCCGAAGTGACTGTGAAATGTGTGATATTAATTAGACTATCTTAGCAGCTCATTTTTCCGCCTGACTGTCGTGCTGATTGCCCATGCTCGACCAATATCAAGCCTTCTTCCCTTTGCACTTTATAATTTTGTTGAGCTCAATTTGTGCAGAAGACATTATCCCTGTCAGTCAATACTAACACAACTCAAATAAAACGTGTCCATTAAAAATCAACTGATCTCAGCCACGATTCTTTCTCATGTGCTCGCGACTCATCAAAAGCCGACGACCATTTGCTCTCTGGAGCCGCTCCCTCTTGAGACGAGAATAAGTCTTTTATACCTCCACAAGGTTCTTCTTTAGAAGAGAGACATGGTATTTGTACAGGCCCCTTGCCCCTAACAGCAACTTTTCATCTTCACAATAGCTTAAATAGACCGAACCAGTATCTTAGATGTAAAACAAACAGCTCATCCATTGCCCCATGCAGTGAGTAATGATCTATTATATTTCTGCTAATGGCGTGCAAGGATGTTAAGTTTTGTCTTAAGGACCTTATAACTGAGGTCTGGCTTGTCTTATCTCTCACTATCCCCTTATCAATTATATGTGGTTATGTTCCACGATAATCCATCATAATCCAGCCAAAATGCTCTTAAGCTTTCAGCTATATAACTTTAACAAAAGGGGGCGTCTAAACACTGGATTTAATTCAGCCCTAAAACGACACTGTCCATGTTTGAAGCAGGTGTTAACACAGGGCTTAAAATAGAGAAGGTATCACCCTAGAAGAATTACAGTGTAGAAGCCCTTCCGCCTTCCAAACTTATAAATAATTCACTGCGTTAGTTGTCTGCTGGTCTCTGATTAGCCTGAGAGTGGGTCGTGACGAATCCACATGGACAACCGGCAGGCGGGGTGGTAGATGATCTATCGGTGTGTCCGGACAGTGTTGTCCCGTAATCTCACATTGATAATCCTCCACTGTCCCCTGGGGTTCTCCTTACAATGGATTTTCAAATCTTGAGTCTAAAGATGCATCTAAACCTGCTTTCTGGATAAATTAAATCTGATGCAACGTTTTAAGGAAAGGTAAAAAGATGGACAGTTGCAATAACATACACCATTTTTCAAAATGAGTTTTACTCTAACAGTTTTTGTATGTTAAATAGTCAAGTCAGGAAAGAGTAAGACTCTAGCTGTCACATAATGATACACGCATGTAACACAACATATAATCCAAATCCAACCTTATGGTAAAGTAAAAAAATTACAAAAAAAAAGAAGAAAACAAAAAAAAACAAAAAAAAAATGCAAAGCATTTTTCATGTTCTTGGTTTAAGCTCAAAATCAAATTCCTAAGGCATGTTCTGTATCGTAGTCTTACCCTCTGGGAAGGATCATGCACTTTGATAAAATGACATCAGGAAATTTAAAAAAAAAACTTTTTACTATTAC
>JAUELC010150849.1:0-11265 GCA_031471745.1 Cryptochiton stelleri
TATCTAGATATTACTCGCAATTGGTTTTTGCTTGAGTAAATCCGAAAGCCTGGTTCTGGCATATATATATTTGTAACGTATGTATGTTAATAATCTTAATTTGGTTCATAAAATATTTAACGCTTGCCGTTTATCTCCTAGAAAGTGTACATAGCAATTTGCCGTTTAGGAATATTTATTGTAAACCTGTCGTACATGTACATGTATATTATTTTCTGACTTGATTGGTTGAAATTAGTCCTGTGATAAACAGTTATTTTCATCAAAGCATTGCCATTGGTAACCACAGCAAATCCGTGCTTTTCAAATCACTGCTCATTATCCTTAGGTAGTGAACCAATTATCCACACTAACTCCCCACTGTTGATCATTTACCATGAATCTTGGCTTTGCGGTGCTAACTGTTTATGTACCACGAAAATGTATACCAGCAAAAATACAATATCCTGTTCGGGCTGGATGGTAATGAAACCGTGTACGTAAATCAGGCTGTCAGATGTTGTGTAAGTTCAAGAGGGGGCCTTATATGGCTGTGTTCATACATATTTACACGTAATCTCTGAAATGGGGCCTGCAAATCCCATATGGCCCGGGCCAATTAATAAAGCCCGGGCCTCAATTCTGCAAAGCCCTGCTGTCAGCTATTATAACATGACCTCAACAATCTGTGAATGAGGTTTTTAAGCATGTAAGCCCAGTAGTATTCAATCGTTATGCACTCAACCTGTTCTGCACTCAACCTTTTGTATTGGTATACCTGTCAGTAGTATACATGGTGTCCACAAACAAAGCGTGTTGGATTTCAGCTCCCTTTTAAAGTGCAAGTTCTTTATTTCACTAACATATAAAATACAAAGTTACTTATTGTGTATATGCATGTAGAAGTAAGCGGGATTAAAACCCCAAAGGGCTTGTTTTATCCCAAAAGAATTTGAAAAGGAAAATAATAAAAAGGTAACAATTAGACAGTTCTACAGAAAATTCAAGTTATATGTTAATATATGCACTGCTTTTATATGACAATCATAAAACAAGAACAGTTACACAAAAAAAAGTTAACTTATCATTCGATCAGGTCCTGTCCCTGATTGCTCTAAAATTGAAAAAAAAAATAAAAATACCCCTGTTTTTTAATCTGGCCAGCAAAATATTGTCGATTTTTTTTTTAGACCTATTCCACTTCCATTTAAGTCGTTGATAATCTTAATAAACTAACATTATATCTGAGGAACAATATTGATTTCGGGCCAACCACAATAGTACCGTAGCTGCTCAATTACTTTAAGACAGACTTGTCTCAGCTAAGAAATCAGTTAAAACAAAGTTGTTACGTTTCTTGATGTATCGAATGCTTTTGACACTGTTAATCATACTAACCTTTTTGCAAACCACTTTATTACTCTAGGTTCCTGAGTTTATGTAATACATGGTTTAATAGTTATTTATATAATCGTTTTAAATATGTTTATTATTATAATTCTTTATCTGGGCCTTCGACAATGACTTGTTGAGTTCCACAGGGATCTCTCTTAGGTCCACTCTTATTTCTCTTATATATTAACGATGTTCTAACATAACAAAATTATTACACATAATTGTTTTTGCTGATGACACCAGGGATTCACGTTCGTCCGAATACCCGGACGAGGCTATCGACAACATGAATCTCGAATAAAATAAAATCCATTCGTGGTTTAGTGCCAATCGACTCTCACGGAGTATAAACAAAAACGAAATTCATTGTGATAGGACCAAGCCATAGACGTAGAACATATTCACTAAAAACTGTACTAATTTGTAATACTGAAATCCAACCCGCAAAAACAATTTAAATTTTTGGGTATATTTTTAAATGACAAACTAAATTGGAAAAAAACACTTTGACTTCATAGGTAAAAAGATCTCACGAAATATTTGTGTCATCGGCCACATCAAAGATTATTTAAATAAAAGGTATCTATTTATGCCATACTATTCACTTATATACCCTTATTTAATCTATGGTATCACCATTTGGGGTAATACTTACGAATCCCATCTAAGATCCCTCTTCTTAATAACAAAAAAAACTTGCGGTTTGTGTGATAATTCTATCAAATCAGTTAGATCACACTACACCTGTATTTTCAAAATTACAAATCCTTCCACTATCTCTTCTTATCCTGTATAGTAACTTAGTTTTGTCCTGTAAGTTCTTCCATAACTCACATAACATTCCGGTTGCATTTACTAATTACCTTGTAAGATCAATATCTTATTTAACAACATCACACGGGCGTATTTGGTTAGACTTTAACAGGACTTTTTCTAGAAATAATCTTCCCTTTCATTTATTCAAGTCAGTCGGTCCCAAGGAATGGAACAAATTACCAATACATATTCGCATTATTGAATCGACATCCGTTTTCAAATCTAGATTTGAAGAATACTTCTTTGAAATCATACCACGGTAATAAATCCATAATCATCTCAGCCACTTTTCATTTGATTACATACATGTATTAAGTATAAAAAAGTAAATATTTGCCACAATTCAATTATACTTGCATCATCTAAGAATTTTGTACACCTATAATGAGATAGAACAAGCCCTGCTTTATTCCCGCCCTTCCATTTACAGCATCATATATTCTGCTTTATGATTATGATTTATATACATGTATTATGGTGAATACAAATGTCAAATTAAAACCGAAATTGTCTCAATGTATTATTCAGCAGGTAAACTTGCTGAATAATACATTGTGATAATTTCGGCTGTTGTTAATATGCAAATCATTGATTGTGTAAGAGTGTATATATGCATGTAAAGACCATATTCGCGAGCCAAGCTACCCGTGTATAGGTGTAGATACACCATTTGCTCGGATGATGGTATAGACCTGTTTGCAGATATTTTATCATTGTTTCTTAGATGGTTACATATACTGTCCGAAATAAAGACTGTCAGCATTATAACTTCAGTATTCGGAGTCTTTATTCTATTTTATTGATGTCAAATTGTAATTTATACTTTGTGAATCGATATCCTCCTGAGAAGAGCGATGGATTTATCTATCTTTAGCCGAAAGCGAGTTTTATGATACATATAGAGTATAGTATCAAAGCTTTATAATATATACAGCATCCGATAAACGGATGGTTAGATATATTGTCAGAACCATAAAGTCTGTCAGAGAGTGCCATTCACAAGCATCGATTATTAATATATTATGATAGGTGAATTACTCAGATGGAAAGATCAAAGAATCCCCTGACATCCTGGATCAGTCATTTGTCTACAGGGCCTAATATTCCTCAATATGAAACTCCACATGAGATACAAATGATTTATGTATCTGTGTGTAATATATATATATATTTTTTACACCCCTGCCACAAAATAGTCGGGGGTATAAAACGCTCCATTTGTCCGTCCGACATCCGCCCGTCCGCTCGTCACACTTTGGTTTCCGCAGCATATCTCAAGAACGCTTTAATATTTTTAAACCAAACTATATAAATACTTCAAGCAGGTACGTAAGTGGTGCCTTTGGCTGTTTTTACGTTTCCACAGCGCATTAGTAATTTGCATATTGCCATTTTATAGGTCGAAGGTTAATATGTGACATACTTTAGTTTCCGGAGCCTATCTCGAGTACCGTTCAATATTTTTAAACCACACGTTACGTGTACTTCAATCAGGTACTTAAGTGGTGCCTTTTGCTATTTAGCGTTTCTACAGCACATTCCTAATTTGCATATTGCAATCTTATAGGTCAAAGGTTAGTATGTGTGTTTCCGAAGCATATTTTGAGGACCGTTATATATTTTTTCACCAAACTTGATACATGTTTGTAATTAAGCTCGGGTACTTAAGTGGTGCTTTTACTATTGTTATGTTTCTACAGCGTGTAATGGTACCTAATTTGCATAGTGTTATACTATAGATGAACAGCTAGTATGTGCCATACTTCGATTTCTGGAACATGTTGGATAAATGATTAAACACCTAAGTTCTATATATAGTATCGTACTTGTATTATGCGGTTGACAGGTGATTTGCCCTTATAAAAAGAAAATATTCACATATTAATATTTTGGTTTATTATCTTAGTATATCTGCGGGGATATGTGAGCTGTGCTCCCTTCTGCTCTAGTGTTATAAATGAATAGAGAAAACATTGCCTGCCTCCACCGGGATTCGAACCCGGGACCTTTGGGTTAAAGGTCCAATATTCTACTGACTAAGCTACAGAGGCTCAGCATAGAATCTCGCCCAAATTCTGCGAATCTCTTCTCCATAAAGCACTGACACTTTTTCCTAGATATAACTCGCACTTGTTCATTGCTTGAGTAAATCCGAAAGCCAATAAACAGTCTTGAAATCTAACCCTTATCCTATAAAAAAAATGTATTTTTCTTCTTAAAATAAAGCTGAATTGTTGTCTATATAATTGCTTTCAACCATTTATTAACTAGTGAATCGTGTTTTCTGGTAGTAAAGATAAACATCAGTCAACCATCAATTACAGCATTGTCAAAAATTATAGAAGACTTATCAAGATCTTCGGCAAATCCTCTTTGACAAAGAGAAAGGTTTTGCAATATATAAACGAGCGTGCACAGATAGATTGATTGATTGATCGCCGTTGTCAAGGATGTTTTACTTATATGGCGGCGGTGTATTCCAACGGTAAATGTGATACTAGTAAGACAACCACAAAATGGGAAGTGTGTTCCGTTGGGAAAAATAATGTTCATCCCTTGCTAAGTAAAAACAGCATGACAACGCACAGAACAAACTTCCCTTAGTCAGAGTGCCCGAGCGTGTATAAAAATCACATAACTGATGTTTAGATTGAATTAGAAGATTATTTAATATAGGAGCTTATATAATATATAAACGAGGCCTTCTGACTAAGGGTAGCATGTTCTGACAACCGTCATACTGTCTTTATTTAGCAATGGAGGCACATTCATTTTCCAACACTTCACATTTTTTGGCTGTGTTAGTGTGGCTGTCTACTGTTGGAGCACACCGCCGTAATATAAGTGAAACACACTTAAGTACGCCGTTAAACACCAACCAATCAATCAATATATAAAGGAGCTTGTATAAAGAATCACGTAACGGATGTTCAGATTGAATTAGAAGATTATATAATATAGGAGCTTATAATATATAAAGGGGCATGTATAAAGAATCACATAACGGATGTTCAGATTGAATAAGAAAGGTTATATAGTATAGGAGCCAATTATATATACAGAAGCAGGTATAAAACAATCAAATCGCGGATCTTCAGACAGATTGTCAAAGTCGATTAGGACGATCCTATCAGTTTCAGTAGCAATTTATCTTCATCTCAGATTAATACGGAAATCGACGAATTACTAAGCTGGAAAACACAAAGAATCTCTCGATCTAATCAATATGAAAATGTAACCGATACGTATGTATTTTTCTGTCAATCTATGCAAATATATAAGTACATGTATACTGTGTAGGTATGGCCTTTTTTCTCCATCTATAATACATTTTTATACCCAATGTTGTAGTAATGATATAAGCTTATAACATACCCTTTTGTCATAAACATGTTGCTATTGCTAGCGTATTTTAATGGATTGTCTACAGGTCATTATTTGCCCCTAAGGTACCAAGCCACAGCTGTAATGTCACTGTTGAAGAGCGAAACAATCAATGGAAGCTAATGCTCTCTCGATGTTAAACAGCTGTCTCCCTTTCGATACGGACATTTCCTGACAATATTCTGAGAAATCAATCTGACCTCAGTCTAAGTTTCGTGTTGTCAGTGGTATTGCTCTACTATAAACTACAGCGAAAGTAAATCGATATTGTTCACTTATAAGACATTGTCTCTAGATGAGTGCCAAGTTTAATTTTGACAAGTTTATTGGAATTAAGCAGTTGTCTAGTGTATGTCTAGGACGATCAAATTACGATTAGGAAAACACTTCGCCATACTGTCACCTGAAAGTATGTTATCTTTCGTATCGATAAGAAGGGATCTTTAACCAAGGTACTTTTCATGTCCAGGAACCAAAAAAATGGGAAGTGTTTTGCTCTGTTAGAAAAAGAATGTACCAGCAGTGCTAAGTAGACATCATGACTGCGCTGGAACATGCTGTCCTTAGCCAGAGGGTTTGGCAAGATTGAACGAACTAACCAAGTTCATTCCAGCAGTTGAAGGAAATATAAACAGCAATATCTTTTTCATGGATAACGATATCCATTTATTGTTCAGAACTTTTCAATGTCGTTCCAGAAATCCTTTACCAATTACCTAAAAACGATCTTTGGAATGAGATTATACAAGTACAAGAAACAGTTATTGACCATATGAATGGGCTTGTTAGTATCCTCTTGTTTATATCCATCTTAATTTGACTGTTCTTTAAAGCAAAATCTGGTATCCAGAAACTTAAAATGAAATTGAATTTAAATCATTTATCGCTACAGAATTGCAGTATTGCAGCTCCAGACTTTTAAAGTCCAATTTGAACTGGAGCTAAACGTCTACTTTAAACTATAATAGGACTTGTTGTTTTTACGTTCGCGTTGTAATCCCTATTTGACATACCTTGTAATAAGGTAAACACAACCAGTACCATTAGGCCACGTTTGTATGCCAGACCAGTGTACTGGGAAACCAATAGGTAAATCAACCTTGTTGTTCTGTACATATAATTGTATGTGTTATACAGGAGTAGCCTAATTTTTACTATATCTTACAATATCTGTGAAGAAACACTTCCATAACGTCCAGATCGGTGAATCGCCGTAAACGAATACATAGACCTAGAATTAGAGAGAATTTATAAATATAAATTGGTTCCACCAGCTTCTCATTTGTCCTGTATAACAATCATAGTTACATCAATCCGTCCAACAGAAGCACATATATACCATGCATGGAAACATCAATTTTTTTAAAAAATTTGATGTATTTACTATATAAATTCAGCATTCATTAGTACAGACATAAATGTATGAACACCTAGGGAATAAAGTATCTCGGAACACGATCTATTCAGTTAGTATCAGTTTATATGTTGGAGTGAAAATGTATAAAATGGCCGTTAAACGAAGACATAAATATAAATAGAACAGAATATTTTTTTGTTCAGGTTTGAATTGCTTACGTATCTTGTTTGCAAGCTCTGCGACATACATCAACTGCTAGATGATTTTAAATGGTTAATTTATTTTCACTATAACCAACGTATTTGTTGTACTATGCTGTTAACTTCAATAATCATAGAAAGCCAGTTGTCTTTACAACGGGATGTCGTAAAAAAAATAACGTGATTGTTGCCTTGAGGAAAGACGTAATCGCCTGTAGGCCATGACGCCTGACGTTATAACACTCACTTACACATTCATACTGCTAAGTTTATATGCCTTCAGGAAATATAGTCCCTGACCGTTATTGATACAGCTATTTCTAGACTAATGGTTTAACGTCAAACGGTCGTGTTAGTCGATTAATCAAGTCCCGAGGGTGGCATTTCAGTGCTATTATCTTTACAACAATATGACAAAGAATAAAAACAAACGTTAGCATCGAATACTTGGAAAAATTAATTGCGTCTTGTTTTTCCTATTTATTAAAATAAGACTTAGTATTGCTTATATCCTTCAAAATAAAGTTTTTGCAATTTAAACATACATTGCTCGAACATATATTTATGATTGTGATAGGTGGCACTAACAAAGGTAGCTACATAGACCTGTAACTCTTCCTTAATAATGCAAAGACAGAAGGGCTACAGATTTGTACCACATCTTGTCCAGTAGCGCGAGTCTGTCCATAATGCATCAGAGTGGACGCAATTTTTTAACCGTTAGTTTTTTAAAGTCAAAAACAAAGGCCGTAAAATCGATATTACACTTAGCAAAACTTATTGTTCATACGCCAGGATTTCCATTCAGATGTGAAACTTTATTTAAGACATTATTTTTTCTCCGCAGTCTCCACAGTCATATCAGCTGCAGTTTTTCAATCCGTTGACAAAATAACCAGGGCGCCTAGCTATAAACTTTCAAAGTTTGGTTGAAACCACTACACGAACTTCCCACTGAACCATACAAGCTCAATTTATATATCAACTGATATCAAAACCGTTGTTTCATTAACGAAACACTCCTCTTTCTGAAATCTTTCTTTAATATGTTTGTTAAGCCATGACCTTGAACTTGCCATGACCATTATAGATAACTCTGGCGGACTGTCCATGGTTTCAGTTGTGTGCATTTTCGTGTGTCTGGACTTTTCAATGAAACAGTTATAATGTAATAATTGGATAAGATTGGTCCATGGTGACAATGGATTCGACAACGCCATAGACTCTCTTGAATCTTGTAGTGACATTATCTCTGATAGAACATACATGTAAGCATGTTATATTCAAAGCTTACTATTATTAATATATTCCTTGGCTTGGCTGCTAAAAACTTGAGTGCTGAAAAACATCTGCAAATCTGTTGATTGAGAGCACTTTTCCTTGACAATCAACTGCTGGTTGAAAATCCTACTCAAGTAGGCCTATTTATTAAGCTCTCAGACAGGCAAATGTAAAAATATAAATCCATTTCCGGAATGGTTTTGGATTGTAAGCATTGTACAGAACAACAACTCGATTGGCAAAAACAAACTTCATGTATTACACGTTGCTAATGAATTTCGACTGAACTTCGTTATGAATTAATTATTTCAGTGTTTTTGTCGACGTCTCTCATCGCTAACCATAACAAAGAGGGGGGTGTCAATTTTTCCTTCAATTGCATAATTATATCACAACGAATAGCTCCCTAAATCCCGCATACACATACCAAGCTAATTTGTTTCTGTGCCGTTGATTGCTCTAACTTTTGGTTCTTATTAGACGATGAAGGGATACTGAGTGTTTTCACAATAGTTGCCACAAGGACATCTTAATTAAACTCTACTAAAAATTAATTGCGGTTATTCTCTCTACAAAGCATAATTTACTGGTTTCGTAGCGATTGGTCAGCCGATGGCAATATCCTTGTTTACGGCTGTGATAGTAGACGTATCGGGTGGATTGGTATACGACTAAGTCTTCATTATGATGAACTGATGCATTAACTGTCAGTGACAAAGTTGGCCTTTGTGTTGTTTCCATTTATAACGCATGACTTTTCCTGAATAACCAGAAGAAGGAACCCTGACAGAAGGTACTGAATATTAATGTAATACCATCTCTCAACTTTGACATTTGACGAGCACCTATTCGTCGAAAATTGACACTTTATTTGTGAGTTTCAAGAGAAATAAATACAAGTACCGTGTACAAAAGGAAATGAAGAACAATTCAAGCAGGAATGTTAGTTCCCTTATACTCACGGTATTAGTAAAATAATGCCTTACTTAGTGTAGCTTCGGTTTTACGACAGATATGTCCGAATCTAAGCTCGTATGTATCTATCATGTCTACGCGACATTTTGCCCCAATTTCCGCCTGTTTTCGTGATTCGAAGCTATACTGCCAACTTCGAATAAATAAGATGGCGCGCACATACCTTAGACGAGGAGTCTCACAGAATATTCCCAAATAACGTTTAGAATGCGTATTAGGGGTAACTAATAACATGCGATACATATTAACACCCTATACCCTGATTTATCATTCTCACCCGTTATTATTCACTGGCAGTTCTTGTGATGTAGTCCGACTGGGACACACGTTACATGACAGGATACTTGGGGAGGGGTGTAATTGATTCAATGGTAATATTGCGGAATTCATTAAAACATAATGTCATTTCATTTGATGGATAAGAAGCTAACGACTATTGAAATCCTTCGAACACGTCATGTGTCTTACAGGCGTTCATTGCAGAAAACAGAACAAATAATGTCGTGTCCATTCAGTTATCGGATGAGTTCCTGACTATAGCAATGTTGACAAACCCTTTCATACAGGTTCTTGATGTGTCCAACATCTCATAATCAATAAATTAACTAGCATTATCCACAGAGATGTGCATGCAACGAGTTTACGAGGAGAAGTCCTGATAGTCGCCACCCCCATGTTTGTTACTGACTGAACATGTCTCCGAAGAGATTTTGCAGTTCTATATGTGATGTGGGTCCCCGTCGGGTTCATAAACTCATAGTTCGGACACCGGCACCATGCCCCTGATACGTGGAAAGTTCCACGTATGCCAACTAAAATGAGGCCCATTTCAAGCTTGTAAGTCTGTTCCGTTGTTCTCAATGGTTACTATTGACAGATAATATCTCCTATCACCATAACCCGATCTCTCATCCAAACCTATCAATTTATGACCTATCCACATTAATAACACTGACAAATGTCTTCTATTAATCACGACAGATGTGAATTATTCTAGAATATAGGTGATCATAGTTGTTGTTGAACAATTTTTTCCCACTGAGTTTCGCAAAGTAAAGATACGACTCCAATAAAAGATACAAACGGATGCAGGGTGATTCAATATTTTGGTTTATTTTGTCGAGAATGGCATTCTTGACAAGGTTTTCAAATAAACCGAACTATTGAATCACCATGCATCCATGTGTATCTGTTACTGGACTTTTTCATAAGTTGTGTTAATTCAGCCAGATCCTTACGGATTGGCTGAAGTTCCAATAAATGGAAGCGGACATGATTACCCAAGACATCGGATTTTAGCATTGGAAGGTAAATGGCAGGTTGTTATGATACGTCACGATCGAATGAATTCACGTAGCGTCCCCGGATAAACATTAATGAGAAATGAAATGCTGGACAACACGTCGAGACAAATTGATTTCAATTTAATTTGATTGGTGAATGACCTGATATAATGAATTGTAAACTAAAGTCACCAGTGGCGTTAGCCAGCGTACCGTGAATGTGATGTAACGGCTTTAAATAACGAAGACAGGATAAATCATTTCTTGTCAAGATGGAGAAAAGATATTTCACCTCTACCATACCTACCCGTCGTTGCAGACTATGTCAGCCACCAGTTAACCAATATTGTGTGTGTACATAATATTTATACAAATTCAAGGCATGTATACTCACAAACGTCTGTTTTTTACAGGCTGGTTGACTTGTGTTAATACAACCGTGTTTATCAAACGCAGTCATGTTTTTCGTTGTCTTTATTACCATACAAATATATTCAGATATTTTAAATTTTACCTTGGCGATGAACCGTTGTTCGTTTTGTCTTAAGAGTTCATTTTGTTGGTTATGCTGTACAAACGTTAGACGATTAGGCAT
>JAUELC010150960.1:0-11264 GCA_031471745.1 Cryptochiton stelleri
CCAATGGGTGAAGGAAATCACCCCCAACGCCACTGGCAACAAACAATGACAAGATACAAGACAACCACAGGACAAAAAAGGACATAACAGAACGCCACAAACAGATCGGCTTCGTGTTGCCCCATAGCTCTGAGAGCAACAGGGCAACACGAAGCTCCCTCCATCCACCCGCCAAATAAGTTGAAAAAATTGCCCTATTAAAGCTTGAGAGCAGCAAGGCGACTGGGATCTTCTGTCAACCACCTGCGATCGCAATAAGCTATATTGTTTCATTGAACAAGTACCTGTAGAGAAATAGTAAGCCCGTGTACCATCCTGTCTTACGTAGAAGTTGTCAGATAATTTATGTCCAGGTGCAAATCTCATCATAGCATGATCGTAGAGCCCATAATCCCTGAATAATAACAGACCACCCGGCTTTAGAACCTACAAAATAAAACACATAAAAGCTGGTTTCAAAACACCCATTTTATTTTACATGTACCAATTTTCAAAACATGCAGTAACAAAAATGTAAGAAAAATGAGTTAAAATTATCAGTTTGCATAGTGATACATGGTCATTCACCTACTGTTATTTAATAATGTTATGAATGGAAAGTGACAGTGAATAAGCTAGAGCAAAGCTTCACTTTTCATGACCAGCATATGCAGCATCCAACAACTGGCCATAGAACCAACAATTCTTAGAAAACATGGAATTTTGTCTTTAATTAAATGTGTTAATTAACGATTATGGGCTCAAATCGAAGATGATATTAGTAGTATAGAAAGAGCACGATAGACCAGGTTGACCTTTGCCATTTGACCCTTGTACGTTATTCAGTAGTGGGGGTGAAATTAGATTTTTGAAAAAAGCCTCTGTACTAACCCCGCCCACCCTGTCTGCCATTGACCAATCACCAATCACGGGACGTTTGTAGGGTTGTGACCAGGGGTCATTGAGTGTAAGTCAACACGCCATGCTGATCGGTGATTGGTTCATGGCAGACAGGGTGGGCGTGTTTAGTACAGCGGCTTTTTTCAAAAATCTAATTCACTACTGAATAACGTACAAGCCTGCGTTATTATGTAGTGCGAATCTCCACTACTGAATAACGCACAACCCTACGTTATTATGTATGGAGGGTCGAGCTTTCCCGCGCGCTCAAACTTAATTGTGACGCGACGTCATACAACAATGTTTTAAAGTAAATACCTCTTTGAACAACCGGCCCCAGCTCGATAGGCCAGGCAGACAGGGTGGGCGTGTTTAGTACAGAGGCTTTTTTCAATGATCACGCCATGCTGATCGGTGATTGGTCCATGGCAGACAGGGTGGGCGTGTTTAGTACAGAGGCTTTTTTCAAAAATCTAATTCACTACATAATAACGTAGGGTTGTGCGTTATTCAGTAGTGGATATAATCTCCACTACATAATAACGCAGGCTTGTACTGAGTTTGAATTTTGTAAAAAAGATTTGCCTATTTTCCCCAAAAATTAGTATCATTAGGCTTCCCAAATGTTATTTTGTGTGTGTGCGTGTGCGTGTGTGTGTGTGTGTGTTTTCCAAAGGTGTATAATGGGGACAATTATCAATTTACACACCTTTCTTGCGGGGACACACTTGCTACCGGGGACGTCCCCGGTATGGATTTGTTGCTGAAACTGTTTGTCTGGTCTATTTGTGGAGCTCTTTAGCGAAAAAAGGTAAAAACGGCAATGTCCCCAATAAATCGTAATAAAACAAGACGAACCTGTTAAGAATGTGCATGCGTGTGTTTAAAATGTTAAATTTCGTTGGCCCCTTTAGAGAAGTATGTGGCGGATCTCGATGTGTGTGTCCCCGGTTCAGCTGTTTTCTGAGGATGTCCCCGGTTCAGCTGTTTTGTGAAGACGTCCCCGCTGTGTATGTAGCATCACATACAGAGGGAGAGTGTCCCCACTATGCGTGTCATGTGATATACAGAGGGAGGGTGTCCCCACTCTGTACGTAATATCATATAGAGAAGAAGGGTGTCCCCATTGTGTATGTAATATCATTTTTTGAAGGAGGGTGTCCCCACTGTGCACGTAATATCATATACAGAAGAAGGGTGTCCCTATTGTGTATGTAATATCATTAGCGCAGGAAGGTGTCCTCGCTGTGTATGTAATATCATATAGTGAAGGAGGATGTCCCCGCTGTGTATGTCATATCATAAGCGCAGGAAGATGTCCCCATTGTGTATGTAAAATCATATAGTGAAGGAGGGTGTCCCCACTGTGAATGTTATGTCATATAGTGAAGGAGTGTGTCCGCGTTGTGTATGTAACATCACATACAGAGGGAGAGTGTCCCCACTATGTGTGTAATATGATATACAGAGGGAGGGTGTCCCCACTGTGTACGTACTGTGATATACAGAAGAAGGGTGTCCCACTGTGTACGTAATATCATTTTATGAAGGAAGGTGTCCCCACTGTGTACTTAATATCATATACAAAAGAATGGTGTCCCCACTTTGTTTGTAATATAATTAGCGCATGAGGGTGTCCCCACTGTGTATGTAATATCATATAGCGAAGGAGTGTGTCCCCTCTGTGTATGTAATATCATATAGTGAAGGAGGGTGTCCCCGCTGTGTATGTTATATCATATAGTAAAGGAGGGTGTCCCCACTGTGTATGTAATATCATATGGTGAAGTAGTGTGTCCCTGTTGTGTATGTAACATCACATACAGA
Source organism: Cryptochiton stelleri (assembly GCA_031471745.1). Lineage (NCBI taxonomy): Eukaryota > Metazoa > Mollusca > Polyplacophora > Chitonida > Mopaliidae > Cryptochiton > Cryptochiton stelleri. The sequence continues at coordinate 2,707 of JAUELC010150960.1, forward strand.
GGGAGGGTGTAATCTCTGTGTGGGTAATATGATATACGGAAGGAGGGTTTCCCTACTATGTACGTAATATCATATATAGAAGGAGGGTGTCCCCATCATGCACGTGATATCTTATACAGAATAAGGGTGTCCCCACTGAAATATCATATAGCGAAGGAGGGTGTCTTCGCTGTGTATGTTATATCATATACCGAAGAAGGGTGTCCCCATTGTGTTGTAATATCATTAGCGCAGGAGGGTGTCCTCGCTATGTATGTAATATCATATAGTGAAGGAGGATGTCCCCGCTGTGTTTGTAATATCATAAGCACAGGAAGATGTCCCCATTGTGTATGTAAAATCATATAGTGGTGGAGGGTGTCCCCGCTGTGTATGTTATATCACAAAGTGAAGGAGTGTGTCCCAGTTGTGTATGTAACATCACATACAGAAGGAGAATGTCCCCACTGTGTGTGTAATATGATATACAGACGGAGGGTGTCCCCACTGTACGTAATATGTTATGAAGGAAGGTGTCCCCACTGTGCACTTAATATCATATACAGAAGAAGGGTGTCCCCACTGTGTATGTTATATCATAATCGCATGAGGGTGTCCCCACTGTGTATGTTATATTATATAGCGAAGAAGGGTGTCCCCGCTGTATATATAATATCATATAGTAAAGGAGGGTGTCCCCAGTGTGTATGTAATATCATTATCGCATGAGGATGTCCCCACTGTGTATGTTATATCATATAGCGAAGAAGGGTGTCCCCGCTGTATATATAATATCATATAGTGAAGGAGGGTGTCCCCACTGTGTATGTAAAATCATATAGTGAAGGAGTGTGTCCCCGTTGTGTATGTAACATCACATACAGAGGGAGAGTGTCATCTCTGTGTGTGTAATTTGACATACGGAAGGAGGTGTCCCTACTGTGTACGTTATATCATATATAGAAGGAGGGTGTCCCATCGTGCACGTACTATCCTATACAGAATAAGGGTGTCGCCACTGAAATATCATATAGTGAATGAGGGTGTCCTCGCTGTGTATGTAATATCATATAGTGAAGGAGGTTGTCCCCGCTGCGTATGCAATCTCATTTGTAGAAGGAGGGTGTCGTAATATAATATAATATGCAGAAAGAGGGTGACCTCAATGCGTATGAAATAGCATATAGTGAAAGAGGGTGTCCCAACGTACTGTTTATGTAATATCATGTAGTGAGGGAGGTTGTCCCCGCTGTGCATGCAATATAAGTTACAGAAGAAGGGTGTCCCCTCTGTGTATGTAATATATAGAAGTAGTGTGTCCCCAATGCGTATGTTATATCACATATAGAAGGAGAGTATCCCCACTGTGTATGTAATATCACCTAGCGAGGCAATATCAAATAGTGAACAGGCGCGGATACAAGGGGGAGGGGCACACCCCCCCCCTATTTTAGCCAACCATGATTTTTGTTTTACCTATTAATTTTTTATCGCGACGATATTTGAGGCAGAAGATACTTTTTCTCCCTTTTGTTCGGTGAATATACATTGTAAACGTTATTTGTGAATTCGCTGCAAAACTGTAGATTGGTATTATAGACGTAAAACCGAAATTAAGCGAAGTGTCATCATCGTTGAGTAAGTATAGCCTGCATGAAGTTAGCCACTGGAAAAAGGAAATTAAATCGCACTTGACAACGTGTTGCTTTGTCGCCATCAAACAATCACGTTACAGAGAAACCCACTGACGACAGACACTCTTTCGGGACAATATCTGAAGCCGGAGGGAGTCGGAAAATTATATTATAATATTATTACAATTATCCGAATTGTACTGAAAATCTCTGCTGCTAGAGCCAGTGTAGAGAGAACAAAGTCTGCCCATTGCTTCGTTAAAACACCAAACGTTCCACCACATTTGAGGAGTGGTTCATCGCCTTAGTCATCTTCCGTATTTGTATTTATCACATTATATATTATGATTGATTATTCGCATCAAAAATGAGCATCGTGTTTCACCTCCTTTTGAAGCGAAAATCGGTTTGCGAATTTTGCTTCGATAAAAATTCACTGATATCTACTTTCGTAGAAATTCGCATTTGTGTCACCGCCTTAAAGATATACATGTACGGGTAACCGATGTATAGTGGCGTTTGCTATTGCGTCCTGTGTTTGCTCTCTGCTTATTGCCAGGGACGTCAAGGAAGATTTGTTTACACATTATATGGAGACGGCGGGAACAAAAATGTTCTATGTTTGGTGAAAAAACGATAGAAATCGCACGAATTAAGACCATTCCTAACTTAATCTAAATCCCATTGCTCTAACAGCTCAGATTGCATCTCCGCAACACTACTTTATTTATTTTTTTCTCTGTTCAATTTGGAATCACTTAACGTTAATTGTGTGACGATTAGGGTCGGCCCTAATTAAAGGCCCCAACGGGGTCTACAGTACTGGGAGTACAGAAAAAGTGTCTTACGATCGTGTAGAGATTTTCATGGGCGACACGTAGTTGCACTCGAAAGTGAATTTCGTCTAACGGTTTAGGCTGTGCATATACGAAAACATGTTGAGAAATCGTATTCAAATCGAACAGAACAAATTGAAGGAAAAAAAAAGGTGAAAAGGGACAGAAGTGTTGGGAAGAGGTGTGGGAATTTCTTAGTTTTTTGGGGAAGAAAAAAAGAAATGTGCCATGGAACTATGCCTCCGAAAAGAGCTATGTCATGGAAAAGAAGTGTGCAATGGAAGTGTGGCACGAATAAAAAGTGTGGGGGAAAAAGAGTGGGAAAGTGGGGTGGGAGGGGGGAGACCTGGAACTATGCCATGGAAAAGAAGTGTGCCATGGAACTATGCCATGGAAAAGAACTATGCCATGAAAAAGAAGCCATGGAAAGAAGTGTGCCACGGAAAAGAAATGTGGGAAAGAAGTGTGAAAAAAAGTGTGGGGGAGAAGCCATGGAACTATGTCATGGAAAATAAGTGTGACATGGAACTATGCCATGGAACTATGCCTTGGAAAAAGAACTATGCCATGGAACTATGCCTTTGAAAAGAACTATGCCATGGAAAAGAATGTCACGGAGTTGTGCCATGGAATTAGACCATGCAAAAGAACTATATCATTGAACTGTGCCTTAGAACAGAAATGTGCCATGGAACTATGCCATGGAAGTGTGCCATGGAAAAGAAGCCATGGAAAGAAGTGTGCCACGGAAAAGAAGTGTAGGAAAGAAGTGTGGAAAAAAAGAAGTGTGGGGAAAATGCTTCTTTTTCCAAAGATTTTTCCTTATTTAATTGTTTACATTTAGATTTACATTTTTACGGGCTGTACTTCACACTGATAGTCGGCCCAGAGTCCAACTGTCCACTGACCGAGTTTCATCCAAATTGGTCTACAAGTTTTTATCTTGTGACCCAACATGAATTTTGGCCAAGTCTGGAGAAAAAAAGTTGAAAACTCCCTATACGCCGAGAAAAAAATACCATACGGAATCGTATGAAATTGACTGTCGTGGCGCGTAGGGACATTCTCCACCACATTCAGTCAAAAGTTTTTGGCTAGGTTAAAAATTTATAAAGAGCACATGTGTAAAGTCCAACTATTCAATTTCACTGAAAAAATAATTTTTCTAATTTTTCTAATATTGATTGTTTGCTATTTTCTGATAGCCTTAGAGATTCTCTTTCAGGAAATATAAGTGCTTTGGAATATCTTTTAATTTGAAGAAAAAATCCAAAAAAAGCTAATTTTAATTTTATACATGAACATTTTGGAAAATATTTAAGTCCAAAAAAGTTGGGGCTCAGTGTTATTCAGTACTAATTTTGAAATTGTTTTAAAACTCGGAATAACTTTGTCATGACTGGTTAAAACGACCTAATTTTGGGGGGCAGGAAGGGATTTGGGTCAAAGAATCGGGAATTGGGGTCATTTATTTAAATCTGGTTTCACCTTGACCTTTGATTGACCTTTGCTGTCTTAAATCGGTCAACTTCCGAACCGTTTGATCTAGAATGTTGAAATTTGCACTGAACATCCTTCCTAGGTCATGAAAATAGGTCATAGAAGGATTGTTCAAAGTGACCTGTTTAAACCTACTTTCCGCAAAAAGTCGGTAAAAAAATAAGTCAGTGAGATTTTCCTTCAAGGAAGCCGTGGAACACATGCGGACGCATCAGAATCCAAAATTTGGGGTCCAAAAGTCCAAAATTGTGCCTTTTACGACCCAAAACATTTTAGACATAAAATTTCATGAAGTGAAACTTCTTTTTCTACCAGTTCTTTTGTATCGATCGTTTTAAAATTTTACATTGTTATACTACGTCTGAAGATTATTCAAACGCAGTTGTCGCTGCTGAAATAGATGCGTTACTTTTTGCGTTAAAATGCATCAAAATTTTGACTTACGGACTCTCGTATCTCGTAAGTTACTGGATGTAGCTCAAATTAAAGGACGTGTTCTGAAACTAAACGGACATGCGATTATAAAAATAAGTCATTCGTTCATTCGAGCAGAAACAAGAGGTCAAATTAAGTTCCCGCCCAAAGTTGAAAAATTGGCGCCAAACTAACATTAAGAAAACGGTCAGGTAGGGGAAAAAAATGCGATATTCTTGATTCTTGACCCCGACTCGACTAAATTTGAACTTTTTGTTGTCATGGGAAACAATTTATATTTTATCTATCAACATTTCCGAAAATAATGCAGTAACATTTTACCCCACCTAAAACGTAACTAGCTTCCAAGTCTAAAATTCATCTGAAGTATTAAGTGTTATACATTTTCTTATTCGCCTTTTAACGGAAATTACGAATCTTTGATCAGTTTTTGGCTGGTAGGCGAATTTTTAAAAAAATCCCAAAAAAGCAAATTATTATTTTTTTGACAAAATTTGGAAAAATATTTTAGCAAGTCTAGAAAAAAGTTGAAAACTCCCAATACGCCAAGAAAAAACTACCCTACGGAATTGTATGAAATTGACTGTCATGGTGCGTAGGGACATTCTACACCAGATTCAGTCAAACGTTTTTGGCTACCGGTAGGTTGAAAGCTTTAAAAAGAGCACATGTGTAAAGTCCAACTATTCAATTTCACTGAAAAAATAATTTTTATAATAAAGATTGTTTGCGATTTTCTGATAGCCTTAGAGATTCTCTTTCAGGAAATATAAGTGTTTTTTGGAATATCTTTCAATTAGAAGAAAAAATCCCAAGAAAGCAAATTTTTATTTTTTACATGAACATTTTGGAAAATATTTAAGTCCAAAAAAGTTGAAATATGTATTCAATTTGAATGAAAAAATAATTTTTATGATTTTTCTAATATAGATTGTTTGGTATTTTCTAATTTGAAGAAAATATAGCCAAAGAGCATTTGTAAAAGGTCCCATAATATTAAAGGATAGGGAATTTTCCAATTTTCATCACTTTAAAAAAATTCCGCAGAAAAAAAATATTCATGCTATTGATATATTTCAAACTGATTTTGAAATGATAAACTGTCACCCTTATTGTGTAGGAAATCTGGATTGCTGTGTGAATAATGTATGTGCTTCATTAGTCAGACTCTGTGTTATGTTTGAACATTATTTAACATTGGTCCTCATTAAAAAAATGCATGTGTTTGGCCTATATCTCACCCAATTCTGCTTTGTTTAACACAATTTAAACTGTTACTGAAATGGTTCGTAAATATCTACCCAAACAAAAACAAAAAATTGTAAAAATATAATTTTTTCAAGCCAAATTTTGACTTGACCTTTGTGCGATCTTTGGGGCTCACTGTTATTCAGTACTAATTTTGAAATTGTTTTAAAACTCGGAATAACTTAGTCATTACTGGTTAAAACGACCTAATTTTTGAAATCAGGAAGGGATTTGGGTCAAGGAATCGAAAAATGGGGTCATTTTTTAAAATCTGGTTTCGCCTTGACCTTCGATTGACCGTTGCTTCCTTAAATCGGTCATTAACTTCCGAACCATTTGATCTAGAAAACTGAAATTTGCACTGAACACTCTTTCTAGGTCATGGCATTGTTTCCCTATTTAAACCTACTTTTCGCAAAAAGTAGGTAAAAAGATAGGTCCAAATGTCCAAAATTGCGCCTTTTACGACCAAAAAAATTTTGGACCTAAAATTGCAAAAAGAGAAACTTTATTTTCTACCAGTTCTTTTTTATCGATCGTTATAAAATTTTACATAGTTATACTACGTCCGAAGATGATTCCAACGCAGTTGCTGAAATAGATGCGTTCCTTTTGGCGTCAAAATGCATCAACACGGACTCGCGTATCTCGCAAGTTACTGGATCTATATTAAATTTAAGGACGGATTCCGAAACAACATGGACAGGCGATTCTTAAAATATGTCATTCAGTGGAAATGGAGCAGAAACAAGAGGTCAAACTAAGTTCCTGCCCAAAGTTGAAAAAATGGCGCCAAACTAACATTTAGATAAATGCGATATTCCTGATTCTCGATTTCGACTCGACTTAATTGGAACTTTTCGTCGTCATCGGAAGCAATTTATATTTTATCGTATCACCATTTCCGAAAAAAAAGGCAGTCAAATTTTACCCCACCTAAAAGGCAGTTAGCTTCCAAGTCCAAAGTCTAAAATTCATCCGAAGTATTAAGTGTTATGCATTTTCTGATTCGCCTTTTACCGTAGATTACGAATTTTTTGTCAGTTTTCGGCTGAGATGCGAATTTTTAAAAAAATCCCAAAAAAGCAAATTATTATTTTTTATATTTTTATTATTACGTCCAAAAAAGAGGAAAACGTAGCGTACGCCGAGGAAAAACTACTCTACAGAATCGTCTGGAATTCACTGGGATGGTTCAGACTGATATTCTACACCACAATCAATCATTATTTTTTTACTCAGGTCGTCCCAAATTTGAATTCGTTAAAAAGGCGTGAAAATTCAAAAGGTAAGTTCCCACTAGGAGACGTCCATGGAAAATGCTACTCCTTATGGACGAGCCCATCTGGACGGCTACTAGGAGAAAACTAGGGGGCGTTTTTCCCCAGCCCATTTTGGGGGTGAAACAGTACTACAACAACAACAGAAATATATTTGTGATACAAGCCATTCATTTACACGGCCCATCCTCTTCGAAGCTCTACGTATTGGTAAAAATTAAACCCTGTTAATTCAGTGTAATATTCGACATTCAAAACGCATTCGGGTAACAGATTAATAACATATTCGTAAGATAGACTTTGGTAGGGTCTTCGTCAGACTTTCACAAGACTTCCTTTATATGTTCGTCAGATATTCACAAGACTGTTTGTATGACGTAACTTTCTTCAGATATTCACAAGAATTATGTTGGAGGTTCTTAAGATATTCACTAGACATTCGTATGAGGTTTGTCAGATATCGACAAGACTTTCGTTGGACATTCGTCAAGTATTCACAAGACTTTTGTAGGAGACGCTTCAGATATTCACAAGACATCCGTACGTGGTTCGTCCAAAATACTTATATATTGAGTTATCAGATATTCACAAGATTCTCGTTGCACTTTCGTGAGATATTCACAAGACATTCGTAAGAGGTTGGTCAAATATTCACAAGACTTTTATTTGACATTCCTCAGATATTCACAAGACTTTCGTTTGACATTCCTCAGATATTTACAAGACTTTCGTTGGACACTCGTAAGATATTCACAAGACTTTCGTTGGACATTCGACATATATTCACAAAAATTCTGTTGCAGATTTATCAGATATTAACGAGATGTTCGTTGAACGTTAGTCAGATATTCACAAGATATTCGTAAGAGTTTGTCAGATATTCACAAGACTTTCGTTTGAAATTCGTCAGATATTCAAAAGACTTTCGTTGGACATTTGTCAGATATTCACAAGACTTTCGTTGGACATTCGTCATATATTCACAAAACTTCCGTTGTAGATTTATCAGATATTAAGGAGATTTTCGTTGATCGTTCGTCAGATATTCACAAGACATTCGTAAGAGGTTTGTCAGATATTCACAAGACTTTCGTTTGACATTCGTCAGATATTCAAAAGACTTTCGTTGGACATTCGTCACGTATTCACAAGGCTTTCGTGAGATATTCGTCACATATTCAAAAGACTTTCTTGGCCATTAGGTATATATTTACAAGACTTTTGTTTGACATTTGTCAGATATTCGCAAGACTTTCGTTGGACGTTCGTCAGATATTCGCAAGACTTTCGTTGGACGTTCGTCAGATAATCAGAAGACTTCCGTTAGACATTGTTCAGATACTCACATGGCTTTCTTGAAATTATGTAGTATATTAACAAGTCTTTATTGGACATTTGTCGAGACTTTCGTTGGACATTTGTCAGATATTCTCAAGACGTTCGCAAGACGTATGTTCGTCAGATATTCTCAAGATGTTAGTTCGTCAGATGTTCGCAAGACTTCTGTAAGACGTTGATCAAATATTTAAGACTGTTGTAAGATATTAGTATGAGGTTCATCAGATAGTCGGCCCGCGCCGTGGCTCAGTGGTTAGCGTGTCTGACTTCTGATCCTCCTCCTATGTACCGTAAGGGTTCGAGCCCCC
>JAUELC010151071.1:0-11264 GCA_031471745.1 Cryptochiton stelleri
TTTGACCTAAGGGGTTCTTGGCATTTGTTAGCATAATACGCGACCTGAAGAATTATGCGTCTAGAAATGATTGTCTTGGAAACTTGTGCCATAACAACTGCCAAAGTAGCGCATTATATTTAAATGTGACTTGTCGGTTTTCCTTATTTCGTATGCAGATAGTGTACCCATTATTGTAAGACGGTATACAATAAGAGAAACATGCTCTTTTACAGTAGTAACCCTTGTTTCCATGGTCCGCTAACTGGGCAAATTAAACCTTTCATTTCCAGAAAATGGGGTATTTACGTTGTCAGCCTCCTCTATGAGAAGGGAGCGATAGGAGACTTAAGCAATAAGTAGACATGAAAATATCCGCAAGGGAGAACAGTTTTCATACTGAAGGCTTCTATTTTTTGTCGCAACAAGCGGTAATGATGGAAGGGCAATGTGAAATATGTGTACAAATTTTATATACTACCCTTCAATGTAGATGAACGTTAATTTAAAACAATTGTTTTGCTATGTGATGCCTTAGCTGATATGTATAGTAAACTCTCTGACGCCGCATTTCCTTGAAGTGCGTAAGGTACACTTTGATATATCGCCCATGAGAAACACTATTGTTAGAGCAAGAGGGGAACGTACAAGTATACAGATCACTATCAAGAACGAATTATTTAATATATGGCTGTCTTCGTGGTTCGATTTAATCTCTATAGCTATCACGACTGGAACCATGATTGCACGGCTCTTCACGGGTCAAACGCATTTACAGCGTTGAACCTATTACTACTGGTGGGAATCTGCATTGTAAAGAAATTGCAAATGTCTTGTCGTTTTTTATAATGATTCACGAGAGATAAATTAGATGTGAACAGTCGAGTGCACTGTGATAGAGCTCTTGTCATTACACACACCTGCATCGATGACCTCTTACAACTTGCTGCGAGACTCAGTCATCATTGATATAGAAAACATTCTTAACTTCAAATTATATTATAATATTACAGGACACTTAAAGTACAGTCCGTAAATACCTCAGATTCCAAACCCAGACTTCATTAGACAATTTAGTACAAACCGTGTGTATTCATGTTTTCTGGAAATGTCTGAAGGGTGAAAGCTCTGTTCTCGCCTTCACTATTTTTAGGTCGATTGTTGCCAATGTCAGATCTTCGGACGTCTTAGATAATTCGTGACTTATCGCAATGCATATTAACACTGTCTTTGCAAGTCTACATATATCGTATCAATGTTGTAGATGTTGGTAACGGTGCCATGGATTATCCGGAGTAATGGGTTCATCCCACGATTGAAAGCAATTCGTTTGTACCATAGTTTGATTGTTCGCATAGCTTATTGCACGAGTGCAGAAAACACATGTTTTTTGTTTGTTTTACACAAACCAATAAAATAAATAGTTTAACAAGTAAACATAACCTTGTGGACATAAAATATAATGATAACATATTATATGACATACAATATAAAATTCACTTGTGTATGGTATGTTGATATCGATTAGTTAGTATTGATTAGTTTGTGCAATATTGTTAACAGCTGGGTCGTGTCTGATCAAACTATATACAAGTTTATGTAGCTAATAGCTATAACCAACATTATACAGATGTAGATACAGCATTTGATTCTGAATGTGGCGTAAAACAACAATCAATCAATCAGCATTTGATTACAGTTGATGTCATATTGGTAATACTTGTCTACATTTAATCCATTAGTCGACATAGGTTTATGAATTCAGCGAGAATTGAATGAAAATATTATTGATATAAACTAGATGAAATAGAGTTTAATGAAATTTGCATTACCTTGTAATCAGCAAAATAACACAAGACACACAGCCCAGCTATATGTCGTCCTACCCAGTATATGGCCACCAACATTAGACTCGTATTTTGTTATATACGATCCCTAGTAATGGAATTATCGATTGCTGGTAATTTGCACTTATGTTTTCGCCTCTTTTAAATAAAGGAGTATTCTAATATCATAGTATACTAAAAATACCACATCCGGTAATAGACACTTTTGTCTCTTTTTCTTTTGTTCTTTATGCTCAATATGACCTTGATGAAAAAAAATATACATAAAAGGGCAATTGTCTCCAAATAGAGAGGAAGTTTTATTGTACAGAAGCCTTGAGGTTTTTAAATTTAGAAACAAAATCCACAATATATTTATTTTTACTATAAATGTGCCGAAACCCTGCAGCTGTTAACGTTGGGAAGCCTATTGGTTCTTTTTTTTCAACCAGTATAACTCCGGATGTAGGCGGGAATTTTTGTGTGTTTATGTTGGCCTTCGGCAGAATAATACCTGATAAATTACTGACACACTATTAAAAGGGGTCACTACAGAAAACAAACGTGGCCATACAATATATTCAAATTGCCTGTTTGCTATGTTGTAATCTGGAACGCTTGCTAATTCGTCAAATTCCGGTCTGAATTTCCTTTTCAGAATGTCTTCATTGCTGTCTTTATTCAATTTAGCTCGGAGACATAAACGAATTCATACTTTCTCTGATACTACCTGTAGTTTTCATCCTCAACTGACGGCAATTACCGAACGGACTAAAAGGAGTGTACAAAAAACTAAGCGAGAGTTTCTGCTGTCACATTTTATCTGGCTTCTCTCTACTGTGGACACGGAGTTTAAGTCTATTTACACGAGTGTAAAACTTACCACCGCCTAAATTATCAACTGGCTCGTGGATATACATTTCACGCAAATAAATATTCTTAATGGTTATAGATAAATAAACGTATTTTGTATTTTATTTAAAATAATACAAATGGCAACTAATGCAAGGACTGCCACTCGTTTTGTCCGTGAATCCAGACGAAAATCTAATAAAAACAACAACCATAATAAGCAAGCTTATTTTTACGAAATAGGAGCAATGAGCAGATCTAAGAAATAATAAAAAAAGAAACGACAATAAAAAAAAATGACACACACACAAACCCCACAGTAGGCCTAATACATCTTTGTTTTATAAGGACAGATAGAGCTGGTTTTTTGAGTTCTTAACTTAAGAGGTTTTGATATACGCCTGGGGTAGTTTCCAATTCTTCTGTCGTACTAAAAAGGAGCGATGTTTCAAACGAATAATTACTCCCAGACTTTAAGGGCTGGGACCGATTCTCTGTTGTTAAATAGTCTTGTTCTTTAAGAGAAGACATATATAACATTTTATGTCTGTGATGTTTCGTCCTCTGAAACCAATTCCTTTCGCAGGACACAAGTACTGCTATTGTGATTATGATGTGAGTCAAGTTCAAATAACCACAGTATCAAACCCGGGAAATAAGTAATTTTCCAACAGTCCATACATTCTTTTAATGTCACTATTTGATTGGTTGATTGATTGGTGTTTTACGCCGTACTAGACTGGTATTTTACTTATATGACGGCGATGTACTAAACAGTCAATAGCCACACTAAGACAAACCATAAAATAAGAAGTGCGTTTTGCTCTGTTGGAAAATTTATGTTAATGTTCCTGTTTAGTAAAGACAGCATTATTATGCTCGGAACATTCTGACCTCAGCCAGAGAGACATATTTGATTGAAGCCATAAGCATATTTCTAAATTTAACTATATTTATTCTATAAATTATGAATTCAATATAGCACAATGGTTTGGTCACGTCTGCTCGAAGTTTGTTATTGAAGTGAACCGAAACATATACAGTGATACGTGTTAACCGACACCCCAATCCACTGGATTGCAGCGTAGATTAAGCAAAGTAACAACTCTGGAACAATCTAGTAAATTCACCCTTTTCGACGTCCATACATTCGTTTAATGTTAATATCTGATTGATTGGCGTTTCACGCCGTACTCAAGTGTATTTCACTTCTTTGACGGCGATGCACTCCAACAGTCAAAAGCCGCACTGGCACAAACCAGAACACATTTGCCCTGTTGAAAAATGAATGTTCCTCCAGTGCTAATTAATGACAGTATGATTATGCTTGGAACATACGGCCCTTGGCCAAAGGGCAATATTTGATTGAAGCCATAAGACTATTTATAAATTTTATTATATTTATACTATTAATTAAGAGTTCAATGTACCACAATGGTTTGGTCGCGTCTGCTCGAAGTTTGTCATTGAAGTGAACTGAAACATATGCAGCGAAACCCGTGGTAACCGCCACCCCAAGTCACTGCATTGCAGCGTAGATGAATCAAAGTAACAACTTTGAACAAATCTAGTGCTAGAACTAATCTTTTCGACGTTACTGTCCATTTACTAAATCAATAGGAACAAGTTATTGATTATAATAACAGATTGATTAATGGTGTTCGACTTGCTCAAGGTTATTTCACTTATATAACGATGGTGTACTGCCAACAGTAAACAACAACACAACTCAACGCAACCATAATTCGAAATGTTGTTATATAATTGCTCTGTTGAAAAAATAATGTTCCTCCACAGCTAACAGCATGATGCGTTTATAGACAGAGGGATTATTAATTTATCGTTTCAGAATGGCCCACAGCACTAGCTTTCCGAAAATGTTTGAGAGTGAACAATCGGAAATTACAATGTTCATCACTCAAACAAGTCCTTCCTACTCGTCAAATATGACTTTGTGGACATTAACAGCTTCTAAAACATGTAGCTTTGTAGACTCTTGGCGATCCTTAACTGTTTAGTTGATTGGTTTTTTTATCTGCTGGATCCTATTTTTTCAAGTAATCCGGTAAAATACCTTTAAATACTAATGTGAAATGTAGCTCATAGACGACTCAGACATTGTAGTAATCCCATTCTTATGACGACGTTAAATCATGTTGCTAACATCTGGGAATTTGTTATCGCCTAAACTAGGGAATTGTATGTTTTCGTTTACAGTATTCCGTCCTGTTTACACGGAGGTCATTTGGTTTTATTTGCCTTTCAGATCGTTCATTAAAAAGTTATATTGGCGACCTCTTTCAGATAAGAGATAAATCAAATATTTACCGACGTCGAATTATTTTCTATGTCCTAAATATACCATATCAGGTGTTATGAGAACATGCAACCTTAATCGGGAATAAATTATAACTATTTTGTCCACCAACTTTTTAATTATATATCCTCAATCTTAACCGTTTTGTTCTTTGGCGTGTGCATTTTTTATGTTATAACTGGATAATCTTCAATCTTCGTCAATCAGTATTTTGCGACGGTGGCTTTAACCACTAAATTATGCTACATCTAGCGTGAAATTATCAAAATTGCCTACTACATTTTGTTTGAAGAAGCATCGAACACGTGCATAGGCCTTCAAATAATAAAAAAAACAACAGCCCGCATCTGATACGTGTAACCTGGCTGGCATGTTATTTAGAAAAAAAAAGGTGAACTGGAAGATATAACTTTAACTGGTCTATGCCATGGTTATTCTCATGTTTATTCCAGGGTAACAGTGTATTAAGTTTTGAATTCAGCTCATAATTATCGTTGCATTTCTCTTCAGCAAGGTCATAAATTACGTTGGATCCACGACCAAGAGCTAGGATATTAATTACTGTAATTGTTGTATTTCCACAAAATACGTCACATCGAAGTTATGTTAATATCATTAAATGATATAAAATCGTTCAAACTCCCAAGACTCTTTAAGATTATTATAATCACTGATTTATCAGTTCGTTAAAGTACAAGTATTTGTTTTCCGTACTGATGTTTAATTATCCCGTCGAATACCAAGCGTGTTTGAACTTAATTCAATCAAACACAAAGCGTCTATTCTGCAAATTAATTGACTATTATGGAGTTTATGTTTTTCTTCCTAATGCAATGTACACATCGACAGGACATATATGAACTAGCACGTGCTATATTTTACTGCTTAATTTATGATCAAGATTTTCGTTTTATTAAAGTTCATCTGTTGCTATTGCTTAATTCCTATTGTGTTATTGAGTTATGTATCCAATTTGTCTATAAAACCACAGGAACAATAATCACATATTATCATCAAATTCTACATTATTTTAGACCTATCGATACGAGAGATATGTACATGCCATTTCGAAATGACAAAAAATGAACTATGTAACCATACAATACACATCCACAGTGTTTTCCAAAATAAATATCACAACGATTGGTATGGCGAAAATGCCACTATCCGTGCTGAACTAACTTGTGATTGCAAATTGTCCAGAGAAGTGATGTAATCAAGCTGACAGTAGTTCTGTTCTCAAGATGACAGTAGTGTTGTCGTGGAGCTGACAGTAGTGTTGTACCCGTGGTGTGGTAGTGATGTACTAGAATTAACAGTAGGGTTGCACTTGAACCGACAAAACTGTTTTACTCTTGCTGACAGTAGTGTTGTATTCGAGAAGGCTGTATTCGATCTGACAGTAAGCTTGTACTCGAGCGGATAGTAGTACTGTACATGTACTTGATTTGTTTGTTTGTCTGATTGGGGTTTTACGCCGTACTTAAGATTATTTAACGCATATGACATGTACTTGAACCGACAATACTGTTTTACTCGAGCTCACAGTACTGCTGTATTAGAGCTGACAGTAGGGTTGTATTCGAGTTGAGTGTGGTGTTGTACTCGAGCTGATAGAAGTGTTGCTTTCGAAATGACAGTAAAGTTGTACCCATTGACACAGTAAATAAAGTGTATCAATTGTTTTTTTGGTTACTTTCTATACGTGTGTGAAATGAAATCCAGTAAACATCATAAGGAAATTGTAGTTACGGTTCCGATGAACGGACAATACCGGGGAAACCATCATATCTTAGCAAATAAAGAAATATTGTTTTATCGAGAACGAATTCTGTTAGGCTTTTTCTCCGATCCAATATGAAAAGCTTGCTTCCCGTCGTGTCTCGACAACTCTTATTGACATTAGCACTCATGTGGTAATATACAATGATCAGGACTTTACACATCCCATCATATTATATTTGTTTGCGAACAACTCGAGAAAAGATTATATAATAGTGTGCACGTGGATGTTCAGAAATCATCGATATTCCACTCATCAGAACACAACATTAAAAGGTAGGATATATATCACCTTGTATAGGGGCCTAAACATTGAACATTAAAGAACCATTGTTCTGATTAACACAACACATAGATAACCGGGCGAGCTTGGAACATTCATCAGCAAGTAAGTGTCAATAACGTATTATGATCTCGTCGACGCAGGCGGGAAAGGTCAACCCAATAAATATGTCATCAGAATTAAACCGAATTGAAATAATCTTGTCCGCTATCGACAATCCTGAAAGCAGTCCCGTGCCAGCTTTCATCTTATATATATATATCCTGATCGATCAGTGAGAAAACGCCATTGTACGTGGCGTTAGCATTTTGAAAGGCAATGGCAGCATTGTATGAGCATACCTCAAGCCATCAAGAAATGGGAAAAGCCGCTCCATTCATCATACTTATTGACATTTCGTAAACGAATTAAAATATATATAACCCTCTCCTTCTGATAACTCAAAATTCTTATTAATCTTAGCTGATATAATTTTGGGTTAATTCTGGTGTTGTCATATACACTCCATCCTGTAAAAACTACATATGAATAGTTATTACCTCAATATGCATAGAGGTTATCCGTAACAACTTGAGATAAAGATCCATTGGAAAAACTCGTCCCTGAGAGTTTATCTGGAACATGAGATGATTTATCGATTAAAAAGAATCGTCATCCCTGTGCTTGTGTGATTATCTTTAGAAATATATTTATATAACGATGTATTGGTTTTGACCTATTATCTTGCAGATTTAACGGTTATTCTTTCTTCTTTTGTCTATTTTACGAATCACTTGTACACGAAAATCGGCGAAAGGAGACAAAGTTTTAACATAAAACATTAGATTATATCAGCTAAACCTCGTTTACAACAGTTGACAAGACTATTTGTGATGATTGATTACTCTCTGATTTGTCCACTGTTATCAACTCGTCTGGCTCACAGCTATCGACACGGTATTGTGAAATAGAAAGGAGATCGCCAGTGTTTATCAGTATGTCTAGCTTACCCACACTGATCAGGGTCCAGTTAAAGATGGATATCCAACCACTGACAATACTGTCAACCTGTTCTCTCGTTTATCCAATTTATCGGCGCCATTGTTTTACATTGCCTGAATACAAATATTGAAGCATTGATCGTCATGACACAGACCACTCAAGATCGCTTTCAACCCCAATTTCTTGTCAGACAATCCGGACTAACAATAAACAGTTGACATTTGGTAGATATATTAGCGCCCAGAAACTTTTCCTAAAACGGGTAACTCCAAATAAGTGGACCAATTGTCGGAAATCTAGGAACCTGAACAAATGACCAATCGCGGTTAACATTTCGTTGAAATAAAACCTATATCACCAGCCATAGATATCCAAATGGATCATTCGACGTCAAGTGGACCAGTTATTGGACATTTGAGAACCTGCAGACAAACTGACCGAAATGTATGTCATAGTTTAATGTCTTAAAATTACAACTGAAAAAATGAATTGAAGAATTTTTAGAAATTAAGGAGATACGCACATTATTACAATGGTTGTGTGGTCTAACTTTAAAAGCCTTCATCATCATATTTTCAATCATGTTACCTCCTCATCATTAATTTCCTCAGAAACGGGGTTAAATTTCTGTCACACACACTTATGCCTTCGTAACTTCAAATTCAAATTGTGCTTCTTACGATTCCGGATATATTTAAATTTAAAGACAGCAATACACATATACAGGATGCCGGGTCAATTTAATATTTTTAGGATGTATTACCTACTCTTCATAGCAAATTTTGGCTGTCGAATAACTGAGTGGTGTAAAGTATGTTAATTTGCAGACATGATTTTTACTTTTCTGTATGTTTTATACATGTTTTTTTTACGGTCCAAAATTTTTGAAAATGTGGCCAACCACCAATTTGTCACATTCTATCTTAGGAAAAATATCTTGTATTAAATTCCCTTGGAAACATGATACACGTTTCGACGTCATTGACAGAAATTCAACACACTTACATCTCAAAAATGTATTTTTATCTTCAGTTACCCACTCTAATAATAATACACACAGATCGAAAACGTAACAAAATAAATAAAATTTTATACACCTCATGATACCATTTGAGAACAAAACGATACAACCAATTATACCCAGTGTACATAACAAGTCAGGATATGCCAGTCATATGGTAAAATCATTGTCAGTTTTGGATCTAAGGGGTTCTTGCCATTTGTCAGCATAAGACGTGACCAACAGTAGTAGGCTTCTAGAAATGATTGTAACGGAAACTTGTAGCATAGCAACTGCCAAAGTAACGAATTATATTTAAATGTGACTTGTCAGTTTTCCTTATTTCGTAGGCAGGTAATGCACCCATTATCGTTTCAAGAGGGTAGACCATAAATTATACATGCTCTTTTACTGTAACCTATGTGTCCATGGTCCGCTAACTGGGCAAATAAAACCTTTCATCGCCAGAAAAGGAGTATTTACGTTGTCCGCCTCGCCTGTGAAAAGGGAGCGATAGGAGACTTAAGCAATAAGTAGACAGAAAAATATCACCAAGGGAGAACAGTTTTCATACTGAAGGCTTCTACGAAATAGGACAATGTGATATATGTGTTCTGACTATATATTACCCGTCAATGCAGATAAACGCTAATTTAAATCAATTGTTCTGCTATGTGATGCTTGAGCTGTTAATTTAGTAAACTCTCCGACGGGCAATTTCCTTGAGGTGAGTAGGGTACACTTTGAAATATCGCCCATTAGAAACAATATTGTTAGAGCAAGTAGGATACGTTCAAGCATACAGATCACTATCAAGAACGAATTATTAAATATACGGCTATCTTCGTGGTTTGGTTCCATCTCTATAGCTATCACGACTGGAATCATGATTACAGGGGTCTTCACGGGTCAAATGCATTTACAGCGTCGAACGTCTAACTATTGGTGGGTTCCTGCTTTGTGAAGAAATTGTAAATGTATGGTCATGTTTTTTTAACGGTTCACGATAGATAAATTAGAAGTGAACAATCGACTGCACTGTGATCAGGGTACTTGATGATAGCAGAAATCTGTATCCTCCGGGTCCATTTGTTCTAGCCGCCCTGGGTTGTGAGAGCTGTTGTCATTACACACACCTGCATCGATGACCTCTTACAACTTGCTGCGAGACTCATTCATTATTGACACAGAAAATAAACATTCAAATCATACCATATCATCATATTACAGGGCACTTTAAATTACAGTCCGTTAATAGCACAGATTCTAAACCTAGACTTCATTGGACAATTTTGTACAAACTATTTTTAGGCCGTTTGATGCCCATTCCAGGTCTTGGAGGTGTCTTTAATGACGTCAATTTTAAAAAGCCGTAATGTAACATATTCGCATTTAAGTAGTAACGACGTCGTGGAAGATCGTAGTACTTCGTGAATTATCGCAATGCATATTTACACTGCCTTGGTAAGTCTACATATATCGTATCAATGTTGTGATTGTTCGTAATGCTTTCGAGTTAAATCGTATCGGTATCGTACCGGTATCGTTGTGCATCGTACTGGCGTCGTACTAACGTATCGTAAACGTACAAATATCGCAACAAAATTGTGACCGATACTCACCGGGATTATTAGTGTCACATCGTCGCGAATCGGCATAAAAATGGTGAGGGTGGGAACCGGACTTAAAGGATATGGGTAAGATATCAATAAGCAAAATGACGTTCGTGCCTCAAACTGGCGACGTGCCTAATCATTAGCGTGTTTTCTAGTATGAGCAATGCCATGCAGACGTATATGGCAAGGACTAAAAATTAGAAGGAACAGTGCGCTTTAATATTACCTGGAAACATTTGACTGAACATTCACTGAATCAAATATGTCACATTTGTTACAGTAGGGCTGATGTGGAGTGTAACAGAGGCAGTGTCAAAAGCACTGACAACTTTCTTCGTTATAAATAAATTTCACTACAGTTAGGTCAATCTGGTGTCAGAGTTATGGGGACGATAGTTTATATGTTCGTTTCTCCTGTGCTCGTTCGTCCCACTGGGTAGTGATGATCAGATGCTTTTCTGGAACCTTGCAGCACTGGTCACAACGGTAAATATCCAAAATGACTTCCTTTACATGAGGGGCCCGCGCCGTGGCTCAGTGGTTAGCGTGTCTGACTTCTGATCCTCCTCCAATGTACATACGGGTTCGAGCCCCCCAGTAGACCACAGGTATATGAAGGAGTCACATG
>JAUELC010151182.1:0-10863 GCA_031471745.1 Cryptochiton stelleri
ATCTATTTTATTTATTATGTTTATAGAATAAAGAATGCCAAACAATATTACAATGGACTGTCAGAACTATAGGGTTACTTTTATTACAGTATCAATACCTACATTAAAGTTACTATTACTTAACTGTACAGATATACCGGTATAACCTGGGTAACCTAAATCATCTAGAATTTCGACCATAAAATTACTTTTTTGAAAGCTATGTTAAGGACTAGGAAATAACATCTGGGAGTCAGATGACAATTTTGCAGTTAAGGAGGATCAGGATTTTACAGAAAACATAAATTTGTTTGTTTACAATACATTCTATAGTACTTTCACAACTTGCAAAAAGGTGACAGTGATTCTTGGTTGAAATTGTAGGTTATTTAGTATGTACACACTTTAAGTTATGTTTTTTACTCATAAGCAATAGATTAAGGATTATGATGTATATACCATAAAGACTTAAATGGTTTAGAATCCGAGTGTCAAGCAAATTTCCCCAAATTAGTCATTATTATATAAAAGTATTAATTATGGTATCTTCCTGTCAGCCCGGCTGTCCCTCTGTCCTTTAAAAAAAATTCAAATTCAAAAATGTATTCACCAATATAGGAAAGAAACAAAAAGAACATGCTTCAAATTATTTTGAGGCGGGAGAAAAGTCATTATTTCCCCCAGAGTGATTTGTTTGCAATCTGATTGGTCAATTGCTGCCCCATATGATTTCGTATTAGGTTGTAGAGTCCTAGTACGAACTTGGCAAAAAAGGACATCTGTCTTTCTGTCCCGTCACGTTCAAAATGGGCGGCGCATCTTATGCAAATGATGTTGTACATGCGACATAAGTATGTCATTCGTATTATCTCAGTAGACACGAAAAGTCAATCAGTACATTTGCTGCTAAATAGACTGGATGATGCATTTTTGTAAATTATATTATATTTCCAAACGTATTGGGTCTTCGGGGTAATCAAGTAGTTATGACATTTGTTGGAGGGTGCATGCAAAGTATTTAATGGTCAGTTCTGTAATATCAGTCTCGCCTTACAGCTCGACTGATATTACCGAACTGACCATGTAAATACATCATATGCACCCTCCAACAAATGCATAACTAGTAGTAACTGACTTGTTCTATCTCCAAATACTATTTAAGTTTCAGAGTGAGGGCAATAAAAAAATGAAACAATATACATACAATGCACAGTCATTCCTGAAGGGATAATAAGCAACAATATATATTTTTCTCTCTTCATTTATAACAGATATGTAAGTAAATTCAGACATGGGAATCATCATTTAGTATAATACCAGAGAGTAGAATAGATATGTTATTGGAATTGCATAAAGTCCTCAAATTATATCTTGAACCAATTAATAAAAACTTTGATTTATCAGGATTTAATACAATGTGATTGTCAAAGCACTACATTTCTATTCGTTTGATGTTTTGGTTGATGTTGCATTGTATGTCATTTGCTGATTTTGAAGATATAGAGATATTCGTATCATCAGGAAATTTAGTTACTGAACATTTTTTTATATGTAAGGCTAAATCATTTAAGTAAACTATAAAGACAAGAGGTCCTATTATTGACCCCTGTGGAACCCCTGTGGAGATTAACTGAGGACTCGGGATGCTCCCTGCAACTTTTACAACTTGCTGTCTGTTTAATAAGTAGGATTTGAACAAATTGAAGGTAGTTGTGTGGAATTTATACATGCTAAGTTTTTTAAAAGAATACTATGGCAATCATGTCAAATGCCTTTCGGAAATCTAAATTTTGATGCGACGATCGTCTGCTAGGCTGTCAATTTTGTTACTAGGAGCTGCTCAAAGTGACAAATTTATAAATTAAATACAAGATACATTCGGCATAACAAAACAAGTATTGCATGTTTGATAAAAGAACATCATGATTTGTCAGCTCTCGACCATTGATACATTAGTGTCTCGAGCTGACAAATCATGATACTCCATTCTCAAACTTTCAATATTTGTATACTATGCTGAGTGACTGGGCTTGATCACAGATTTCATACTAGTTAGATTGATTGGTTTCTTTGATTGGGGTTTTACTCCATACGTAAGGTTATTTCACTCACATGATGGCGTGCCAGCCCAATAGGTGAATGAAACCACCCCCAAGGCCACTGGCAACAAACAATGACAAAATATAAGACAATCACAGGACATAACAGGACGCCACAACAGCTTATTGATGCCCCTTAGCTCTGAGAGCACCGGGTTAACACGAAGCTCCTCCAACCGCCGGCCGCGTTATCCAAACATTACAAAAAAACTGTGAATGGTCAATTTCTAAACGATACGAAAAATATTTCATTCAATACTTATGTTATTAATACGGATAAATATTATGGGATACATGTGTTGATGAGTATGTCTTAAATACAACAGAATAGAAACAGGTCAATTATTTAGTAACTAAAAACAAAAGCACTGTAATTGTTTATACTCGGTAAATACAAGTTCGGACTCAAGTACAATTTTGTAGCACCCTTGAAAGTCCTATTTGTTTAGTACTTGGGAACATTATAACCTTTTTGTACCTTAGTCACTCAGTAAGACATCCCGATTAAGTTAAGATAAGCATCTAACATTCGTTAATCTAAATTTTGATTTGAGTTAGATTCGGAATCGATGTGGAATCGAAAAGATAAAATCAAGTCAAGATTTAAATGAACCGATTAAAAAGGTTTACTATATTAACATTTACTTAGACGCAATAGTGTAATATAATGAAACGCTTAGTGTATAGTACATCATATATATAGGCCTAATATATGTTTTTTCTTCTGAAAAAAAATTGAATATTTATGGATGATAGATTTATGATTTAGTAATTGCCGATTGATTGGTTTTAATGATTGATTTACTACATTATTGTTCGGATTGATGACCATATAACAATATCACGAAGTTATCTTTTCCGCCACGGTAGAGGCTCTTGCAGATTTTGACCTGCACTAAACCCAGTAAACATGCTTTTATATTAAATACAATTCTAGCTCTACACAAGTTATACGTTTCCTTTCTATTATGTTTTTCATAACCCAAACTTGTGTAGATCTCTGTTAAATGGGTACCTTATCTAGCCTTCTCAAAGTATTTTGCACAATACCCATTCAATTCTACTCAAACACTTATGTGCGTTCAGCTGTGAGCCATTGGCGTTTTTAACCGTGTAACCTTTACAAATATAGAATGTATAATCCTACGTACACTTTTTTTTTATTTACAGAAAATTCTAAGCTACCACGCTTCATTGATTTAGAATGTTCGCCCAAATCCAAATAACTTTTATATACACCCATCTCCGCTTTTGGAAAAAAGTGAAGAATTTGACACGCCCGAAACCCTGAATGAGTAAGTTTGTGTATGCGCCACAATGGAGTTCGGAAGGGTTTAACGTTAAGTGTAATTTTCGCATTCACTCATTGACGTTCGGGTTTCGTTCAGTGTGGTTTTATTCTTTGAGCAAAATTAAAGCAGAGGTTTGAATCCCGATGGAAGATATCCATTTAAAAAACACTTTTGTTGAAAACAGGAGAAGATTTGTTAATGTTTAGCCGATGTTATGTTAGATGAATCGGTAATATTCTATTGCACAGAGTTTCAGTCTGAAATTATTTCCCGCCAGAAAAACATATTTTGTTAAACGCTATAGGCCTACTTAAGTTTATTTCTTTTGTGTTGCATGACTGTATCCGTGTGGTAAGGCTAATTTATGTCCATCAAATAGATGTCTCGCTGGTATAGTGATAGGTCCTACCGAGTACCAAAGACACCCTGACCGATTCACACTACACAGCGAATCCTGTGTAACCATGTGGGACAAAGAAATTGTTATGTTAAGATTGATTGATTGGCGTTTAACGCCGTACTCAAGGGTAGTTCACTAATATAACGGTGATGTACTCCAACAGTAAATAGCCTCACTAACACAATCCAGAAATTGTGAATGGTTTGCTCTGTTGAAAAATTAGCGTTTCTCCAGTGCTAGGTAAAGACAGCATGATTATGCTGGGAACATGTTGCCCTTAGTCAGAGGGCTGGTATTTTCTGACAAGATGTTTTGTTTGTTTTAACACAGAAAAGATTGAAAGCGGAAGATGGCAGTATAGTCAGGTGTCGGTTTAGGTAGGTTTCACAGACTTCAAACGGAGAATACACAAGTCTTACTAGGTCCGTGTTAGAACCAATGATCTACCGATAACGAAGCGGACTCTGTTAGAAACAGCTCATCCATATGGTCCATATTTTGTGAAATCATATTTATTTTATAAATCTGAAAGTAAAATTTATTCGAATTAGCACTGTATAGAAAGCAGCGTTAAAAGGTTATTAACGATTGAAACTATAAGATAATGTACAAACAGTATACCGTAGTCCGTAGGCCTAACTTCGGTCACCACGGATGTTTCAATGTTGTGGCGGCGCCCCGAGAGCCCCTTATATGCTATTACCATGCTATTTGTGATGTAAGTGTGGCTCTTTTCGTTAAAGTGGGGGCCCCTCGTGATGAAAAGTTCTATACCAGTCCTTTCCTGCACTGCTTTTGAGTTGTTTTGAAATATATTATATGTATGTGACCTAGTATATCCATTGTGAGCACAAGATGAAAATGTCCAAGTTGAAGGAATCTACGAAATTGGTTATGAAAAACTACAAGTATATGCTGAAAAATATAACAATATCTCCTTGATAGAACAAACTGTACCGGTACATCACATCCATGGGCACAGATATCAAATTGACCGTTGAAGTTTCCAATGTGTCCGAACCCTTCACATTTAAAACATTGTTCTCTTCGGGTACAACACTTGCAGATTAAGGTAGGTGGGGCACACAAGAGACATTTAAATAATAGTTTTATTCCCGCTGCATGGGACACGTATTTTTACTGTTTGTTCGCCAGAGAGTTCAATGCTAATTAGTTCCTCTTGAACTTTTGCACTTTGTTATGTATTTTGTTTCTCTTGTCAACCAGAGACTGTTACTTGAAACAATCAGACGCGACACCCATCACGATGCCTTTAACAGAGAATAGGAAAATGTCTTGTTGATGTGAAAAGGCCTCTTTTGTAATGAACATTGATTCATTGGTCTTTATGATAGGCTATTGTCTTTGATACAACAATCACTGAGTTACATATCGGCATTGTCTATATAACACCAGATCCGAATTAGGACACCGTAGGCACCGGGACTACAGCTACTGTAAGACCCCCAGGGACAAAAAAGGTAAAATGTAAAATAATCTCTCGAGGCCTTCCATGAACCGGAAGCCGCCGGGATACAGCCTCTGGGATACAGTCCCTAAAGCCTATTGCCGTCATCCAGCACTGTGCACCACACTTGTGAGGGAGTCAGTTTGTACGTTTTCACTCGTCTGACCCGTTACCTGTGCTGACACCATATTGTTCATCATCAAATTGCAGACCTGGGTTTTCTATTCCCGCAGAGGAACCATTATCTTCTGTTTTCGCCAGCGTTTCACCATCATCTGCATCTACTTGGTGTTCTTCTGCTGCGTCTGTTCGATCACGTTGCTCTCGTTTACCATTGCGTTTATATTTCCCCACGTGTCCCTTTCCATTTCGCCCAAAGGGAGCGTGGCGTTGCGAACCACTTCCTTCGGAGCCAAGAACAATAGGTCGAAGTCTAACAGGCCGACCCATAGTATCCACCGTCGTTTCGTCTTCCGGGTATTTTAGGTAATCAACTTCCGGGTCAAACATTGGATGAGGGTCAGTTTCTGTCGTCACATCCTCATGATAATCCATTACACTGCGCATGGCTGAGCTCGCCAATTTTTGATCATCCGGTATTGGGTAATACCAAAACGGACCGTAGTGGTGGGAGTAGGCAGGTTTAGGCAAAACAACCATAGAATGGCGGGAAAAAGTTGTTGACGACGTTCTGGCGGAAACGTCCGAAGCTCTGCGCATGTGCATTCTCCCTGGATAAGCCTTGCTAAACTCGGAATTAGCGCCCCCTAGTGTTGAGGTCTTGCCGTAAGTGTTAAAACTTGTTGAAGGGTTGTCGTACCTCGGTGTTCCATTTCCAGATAATTGAGATTCACTGTAAAAATAAGATCAAATGTAAAATAAATATTTCAGGTGTGCTGTATAGGACACGCTTTTTTGTTTTTAGTATTGGTCTTTACATGAAGTGATAATGTCTACGGGTGTTACTTTGGGATATTTCTAGCTGTACTTTGTACTCCTAAATCAAAACATTTTGCATTATGTTTTTGCAATGTTTTTATATTAATATAATCAATTTTTATGATCCATTGAAAAATGATATCTAAGAGTTGAGTGAAAACCTGTCATGATTCTTCGTTTTTTTTTTAATTTAAACAACATCCCTGCACCAGTGTGATTAGTCTTTAGAAATATATATACACATTGGTTTGTTTGTTTGATTGATGTGTAACGTCGTGCTTTGGGGTATTTTACTTAAATGACGACAGATTATCAACTTCTTACTCTGACTTACTAAATACGGTTGAAAACCGAGAGGAAACCTCGTAAAAACCACCCCCGCGGTAGCCGAAGTCACCTCGTGTACCTGTGGTCCACTGGGAGACTTGAACCCTTACGGAACATTGAATGAGGATCAGCAGTCCAACACGCTAACCATAGAGCCACGACGCAGGCTTATAACCATCAGACCTGCTTCCCCGAAATACCAGGTTAAATCCCAGTTGTAAAATGCTAATTTTGTTTAGATCTTTACATGTATAAAATTTATCTAACTCCCAAATTGTTCTTAATAGTCCGATATGAAAGTAATGATCCTAACTAAACTTAAAATAAGCAAAGATAGATGAGATTGGAAATATCAAAATAAGGAATATTGGAGTAAACGTAAAAAAAAAAATTAGCAGAATTATTTATTTACTCATAGACAATCCTCTGTGTGACGTAGGACTTCCGGTTCCACCATTTGCACAATAAATAGGTCAAGATGATAATCACCGCAATGAGGAGAGCGCATAAAATAGCCCCAACAATGGCTAATATTATTGTGTTGTCTTCTCCGGTGTTTGTAACAACAGTCGGGTTTTTGGTTGTTCCCTGTGTCACTAAATCAGCAAAATGAAATATAATTATAAATTATTTAAAAGAGGACAAGTTGATAAAAGAATAAAATGGTGGGAACCATGGCAATTATGTTATGTTTAAGGGCATTTACTGCTGGCGAATCGGTGCCTGACTGGGTGATTTCCGTTCCCGTTCTACTCTCAGTCACAGTTAAATTTTTGAGAACTAAAATGTGCTCTTACTCAGATGGTATTACAAAATTGAGAAAATATTGCAAAATAAGATGAACTAAAGTTTAAGCAGACCATCTAGGCTTGTTTGATTAGGGTTTTACGCCGTACTTATGGTTATGTTACTCATATGATGGCGTGCCCGTCTCCTATGCCACTGGTAACGAACAATGACAAAACACAAGACAACAAACCATCTAGGCATAATGGCTTACACTAAAATAAACACAATAATTTATTTCAGTGATGCAAACAGTAAACAAGGACACAGTAGAGCTTACTATGGATTTACAAGTTCTTGGTGCGGGCGGTTGGAGGGAGTTACGTGTTGCCCTGGTGCTCTCAGAGCCAAGGGGCAACAATAAGCTGTTGCGGCGTCATGTTATATCCTGTGGTTGTCTTGTATCTTGTCATTGTTTGTTGCCAGTGGCGTCGAGGGTGGTTTCCGGCGGAAAAACCCAATCAAACAAGTTCTTGGTTCACTAATCTTCTCGAGATAAGGTGAGTCCAGAGTCCAAAAATTATTCAACCCCTTGTCAGACTTTCTCCATATTTCTGTTCAAACAAGGAGGAGATAACTCTCCTAGCTGAAGTTATCGACAAGACAAAAGGTGTGCCATTTTCTTCTGCACATTACCCGTAGAGTGAAAGGTGATGTGGAAGACATGATCGAAACTTTTATTTTATTTAACGAAGGAAGGCAGAAGTTTCAATCACCCCTTTTACAGACAATCGAGCATAAGTGGGGCCATTGCACACAAAGCATGTCTATCGCCGCTGTTTACCCTGATATTCCGGCTG
The DNA here is from genome assembly GCA_031471745.1 of Cryptochiton stelleri. Classification (NCBI taxonomy): domain Eukaryota; kingdom Metazoa; phylum Mollusca; class Polyplacophora; order Chitonida; family Mopaliidae; genus Cryptochiton; species Cryptochiton stelleri. The sequence continues at coordinate 8,091 of JAUELC010151182.1, forward strand.
AGGTGAAACACTGTTTGAAAATTGGTATTTGATTTGTCCATTCATTTTCACTATTTTACTTTGATCTCTGTCTGACCGACGTAACGCAGTAAGCGTAGCAAGGTTGATTACAGACTTTGTGTCGACATCACTTTTGCCCTCGGATTATGTTATTTACAAAACTATAATGTTTTTTTATAATAATTATTATTTAATACGAAGAATACGTATTATTAAAAAATCACCCGAATTTGAGTTATTTAACTGACATTTTAGTTATGATGCATGCACTCGTTTCATTTTGACCGTGTGTAACCTTGTTTTATTAGATGCTTACCGATTCGTTTACAAGTAGGTATAGTCGATGGATTCCAGCCAGTCGCGGTACATGTAAGAGTTCTCGGCCCTTCAAGCTGATACACATTGGGCTGTAGGCAATTTACGTTTACTGTAGTACCTACTGTACGGACGTACGTTGATAGTTTGATGTCAGCTTGGTTGTCCTTGGTAATAATACAATTATCCAGAGAACCGCTAGAAATAGTTCGCTGTCGTTTCTTTTCTTCAAGTAAGGCTTTCATACTGAGACCCCTATGCACAATCCCACGCTTCATCCGCCGCGCTTTTGGGGGCTCTAAGGGTCTAAAAAGTGCACCGAGTACAGCACAGTTAAGTATAATTCCTGCTATTATGGCTGTGGCTCCTCTCCAGTCATACTCCTCCAGAAGGTAGACACTCAGAGGGGGGAAGACAAATGATCCTATCCCTGATCCACATACAGTTATACCAGTGGCAAAGGCTCGTCTCTTCTCAAACCAGTAACCAACGATAACAATGGCAGGCAGATAAATCAGCCCAAACCCTATACCTGCAAATACAAATGTACAACATCAAAACATGTATGTAACAGTAAGTGTAAGCAATAAATACCAGCCACTCACTATCTTCAAAATGACTAGACTCATTTCTTTTTAAGTTTTATATAAAGGCAACATAACATCTCAAACTATACAGTATTTACTAGTTGGGTGAAAACAAACTGACAAGGGGATGATAAAGGAGATGTTTAAGTAATTAAGTTATTTTTTTTTCTTATCTGGAAAAAAATATGAGCCTTTTTCTAGGTTATTGTAGATTTTATTTATACATTGATTAAAGAATATAAAAAAAAAAATATCTGTCTACCTTTTAAACGGATGTTAATTTAAGGTGGCTTCAATACAGAGTAACCAATAGAATATTAGGTACAAATCAATTCTTGTTTAGAAAACATATCAAAGATTCCAACAAAAAAACCCAAAAAACTTGACCCATATCAAGTGGTTTGTTTGTTTGATTGATTGGGTTTTTACGCCGTACTTAAGGTTATTTCACTTATATGACGGCATGCCAGCCCAATTGGTGAAGGAAACCATCCCAACGCCACTGGCTACAAACAATGACAATATACAAGACGTAACAAGGCGCCACAACAGTCTCTTGTTGTCCCCTAGCTCTGAGAGCACCAGGGAAACACGAAGCTCCCTCCAACCGCCCGCCCCAGATCAGGTGGAGACAATCCTACATATTTTGGGGGACTGTTCTGTGGTTAAACTATTCTGGAAGGATGTCGTCAAATGGCTTTACCCAGCGGCAGAGAATGCATCTCTAACATTAAAAACTGTTTTATTTGGTTGCATCAATAGCAATGACGATGTGTTTAATATCATCCTATTGCTGGGCAAAAGATCTATTTACCAGTGTAAAATGAAATATTTGCAGCCACATATTTCGAATGAAGAGAATTGTTAAAAACTATTATAAAACTGAAAATGGTCTACTTTTATAGCGTTTTTTTTTTTCTAAGGAAAATAAAGTGAACTGTATTATTTTTGTGCGGCAAAAAAAAAGGAGGTAAAAATGAATGTATTGCGCTAACAAAAATAGTGTAATCATGTTATGTAATCATGTTATGTTCATTTTAACACCAATAAAAAATATAGAAAAAAAATATATATAAAAAAATATAAATTATATAAATTAAAAATGTGCTATTTTAGCTGAAACATTACCATGAAGGAACTGTACTTTTGATATTAAATGTACATGTAGTTGCCATAGAAAAAACAATCAGTGTTCATAGTTGTTTTGTAAATTTGCAATTGCTTGTTTGGCTATGTTTGGAGTTTTTCACAAGGCTTACAGCTATTTTACTCACGTGACACCGTGCCAGCCCAATGTGTGATGGAAACCACCTTTTCACAACACTGGCAACAAACAATAACAAGATCAAGACAATCACATAATTATGTTGCAAGATAGTGCTCACAAACAAACAGGCTCCAATTGCCCCTTACCCCTGTTGCCCCCCTTACCCCTTATCATGGTAACAGGAACTCCTCCAGCTACCTGCTTTATGAAAGATATTCCTGAGTGTTACTTACCCCCCATGACACCATAAGTGATAGTGAGGACCACAATATTGGGTGAGAAGACACTGAATATGAAGGCTACACATGAGATAACAGCTCCAATCATTGTAATTCTGCGACACCCATACTTGTTAGCCAGCATACTCACAAACGGACCTGAAAAGAAAAAGATTTGTTTGTTTGGGGTTTTACGCCGTACTTAAGGTTATTTGACTCATATGAAGGCGTGCCATTTCAATGGGTGATAAAACCACCCCAGATGCCAGTGGCAACAAACAATGACAATATACAAGACAATCACATGACATACATGTAACAGGACACCACAACAGCTTAGTGTTGCCCCTTAGCTCTGAGAGCACCAGGGCAACACGAAGCTCCCT
>JAUELC010151293.1:0-11260 GCA_031471745.1 Cryptochiton stelleri
ACCCATTGGGCTGGCATGCCGTCATATAAGTGAAATAACCTTAAGTACGGCGTAAAACCCCAATCAAACAAACAAAATCCACCGTATTTACATGTAGTAAGGCAGAGTAAGAACTGGATAATCCGACACCATATAAATGGAATACCCTTAAGTATGACGTTAAAAACCAATCAATCAAACAAACAACAGCTTAAAACCTGGTCAAAACTTATTAAAATGAAAATGTTATGACCTTGACTAATTGTTACAAGAAAATAATTGACTGAAGATTATGATTGTATAATAATGCATAATAATTAATGTAAGCTCCGTAATGCCCAAACATGATAAACCTCTGAAGACTTCTCATATTGCAGCCAGGGCTTTCAAAATTTTTAACCTTGACTGAAAATCAGTAATGTTAGTAATTCTAAGTACATGTTCTGTACTGCATTGTTTTTACTAGGTGAGGGTGAATTGCATTTAGCACAATGTTAAATTGGTACTTCAGTGTAAGCTAAAAAAAACAGCTCATGCGGTTCGGTTTGCCAAAGCAACCGTAAATCTCAGTTTTGAATCAACTGATTTTTGTTTAATTAGACATACATTTTCTTTTTGTTAACGGTAATGTTAACTTGAGCTAATATTGATGCTACACGAATTGATTTGGTGACTAGAACAATATATTCTATGGCAAGCAGAGACATAGAAATTGGATGGAAAAAAAGAATAAGTAAATCACGATCTAGGAAAATGAACTCTGCAAATTGTTATTGGCTCTTGAACAAACACAATTTAGTTACATGTAGGAAACTTACTGAGAATCAATAAAATCTAAAGAGTAATGAAAGATGGCCACTCTCTGTTATAGTCTATAGATTGTCAGGATTGGAAAACCAGAATTAAAATAGGTTTTTGTTCAAGACAATGCAGCATGACGTCACCCAGCTATAGAAGTATGGATGTGTGTTTAGTTGTTTTGGAAGAGCCAAATGGCTTTTATAGACTGTCTGAAGATGAGCGTGGTATAACAGTCGATACAAGACTTATAAACGATCGATCGGCAGCTAGGTATTGACCGCTAAATCTTCGTTGATACACAGTATTTGTTTGCTGTGAATAATTAATAACCAACTCTTGACTGGCACAAAAATGGCCATTAGCTACATTGATAAGAAAAACAGCGCGTCCCCAGAAGTCAATGTACGCATTGTTGACTTAGAATCCATTTCGTATCGACGTGTAAGTCGCCTATATCCTCTGCGCTTCTTGCTGGCTATCTGCGGCAGGTAATCGACTGAACGCGTCTCTATATTCACCTCGATCTGTCTCCGTTATTGGCTCATCCTTGATTCGATCTGCGCTGATGGCCATGATCCAGTGTTTGCAGAGTCAAGCTCACATACACAGCCATTGTTTGGTATTCGTGGTCTTTGTTTAACTTCTAAAGCCACTGTTTGGTACTTTTGTTTTCTCACAAACTGTCATCTTTTAAGCTGACTCCTATCAGTTTAAAGTCTATTCAATCCTTTCATTTTCATTAATTTACGCAAATGTACATTACAGCTTAATAACCAGCAGGTTTTCAAATTCGCCTTTTCTTAGCTTTTGATTTGCAGCCTTTTACTGGGGGGGGGGGATATTTTAAACTTTAATTCAATTTCTGAATAATAAATTAAAAAAATAAAACTTTTTCACTCATTTGCACTCATTCCTTATAACAGGGTTTGAATTTTGGGAGAGTCTGGAAGTCGGAAAAAAGACGGAACTGAAAGTTTTCCGATAAATTTGAGTAAAATTGATCAATTAATTAATATTTATATACACCACTGTTAAAACATAAAACCATAGTTCAAGTGAAATCCTATGTCTTGGGTAGAAATTTTTAAAATAATGTATTAGCCTTATGTAGAATACAATCATTAATTTTTGTTCGTGAGAAGTTTTTCACTATTTCCAGGGGTGTTTATAAAGATCTGTGACTGGTTGAATGTTGATAAATTCTCCACTGGTCAGACAGTCCAGTTGTTAGTCAATGATAGTTATAAGTACTTGTCCACAACACATTTTCCTGGTCCGGAATGCAGAAATCTTTATCAACATTGTCTCAAAAGTTTGAAAAATCACAGGTCTCAGACCAGGGGCCACTTTCACAAAAGCTGTACGACAAAAAAAATATTGTACGATAAAATTGCGACTCGTTAAACTCTATATACATGTACGTAAATTTGTCCTACGATATTTTTGGGTTGTACATTTTGTGAAAGTGTCACTTGTAAATAACTGGTCCATGATTGTTTTTACTTGTCTCTAACCTGCAGACCCTTGGCAATTTCAATCCCTGTTGTTTAATTTTGTCAACAGTTTTAGTGGCGAAAAATGGAAAATATTATTCCACTTTATACTTGTCTAATGTTGATAATTCGGAGGATAATTAGAACTACATGTAAGATTAATAGAAATAGAAAATTGTTAAGATTTTTTTTGTGTTTTTCTTTTGTTTATCTAACATTATAAAGTTATTTAGATTTATTTACTTATTGCACACCCTTATTTTAAACCACATGTTTGGCCTGCCTGTTTTGTTTTTAATATAGCTGTAGTGTTCATATTCCGTTTTTTTCAGTGACAGTGTCAATTCATGAAGTCATGTACCAGTACAGACTGTACAGCATCCACCTTGCTTAGCTATTTCTTCGTTTATACTCACCTTGTGATTTGCACCTGGCCCGTATATCCTAAATCTGTTTTATTTATCAAATCACGTCATATTAAGGATTGACCAGAAGTGTACATGACGTCTTATTGTTTTCAATTTTGTTTTCGCCTTGTAAATAAAGATACATATAATTATAAGTATTTCGACCTTCAAGTTTATAAGCTGTATAATACAACAATGACCTGTCATAATCAAGGGTCCATTTCATTCAGTAGTGTCTGACTAAAGTGAAAATATAAAAATCATTTTTTTATTAATGTGAAACATTTGAATTTACTAGTATCTTCCTTCAACGTAGTTAAGTATGTATCTACAAGTATGTAACATTATGTAACGTATATACCGTATATATATGTACATGTAAATCTGAATTTAGTATTTCCACTTGTAAGTCATGTGGCGTTAAACAACAATCAATCATTCAATCCACTTAAGTCAGAAATTGCTGTTCGTGTCAGACCCATGCTTTGGGAAACAATTGTGAAAACACAATAATTTGCATTGTATACTTATAGAAACAGATTTTGTTCAGGATTGTCTATTTCATTCAATTTTAAAGATAATTTACGAAATGTCAAAAATATGAATTTCTCTGTTTAAAATTAAAGCATTTGTATGAATGCCAAAAAAAAATACAATTTTAGTCTGAAATAAACATTATCAAAATAAATAAATAAAAATATATCATTTTCAACTTTTTTTTACAATTGTTCATTAAATGTACTGTTGTGTACTAGTTTATTTGTGACTAAAATAAACATGTGTATACATTGAACTTTTGACGAAGGATTTAAGAGGAACTTTACTTGTGGATTTTTACTTTAGAAGTGATAATGAGCACTAATTTTCGCCGATTAAAAAATGTTGGAAAACTTCAGGACGAAGAATTCCAATAATTTACGCCAATCCTTGAATAAACAACCTGGCTGATACCTCTACATGATCAGTGACGGCCCATCCCAGGATTTGTAAGCTCTGCCGATACAATTGAACGTCAGGAATTTTGCCCTCATTGAGCCTGGTTCTGACGTTGTTTGCGTTTAATATCTGTCGGTAATTAGACATATCTGAGATTATTTCCCTTCTGGACACTGTGATGAATAGAAGTAAAAGTCGCCCCCGTATTGGCCTCTTCAAATTTTTCTCTGCGTCAATCCAAGTGCAGAGAGAGAAGTCATTAGTTTGGGGTAACAGCGTACCTGTCTTAAGTGGCTGTTCCGATGATGTCTTTTAGCCGTTCCCATTTTGTGCTCCTGTTTGTGTCTCTTTTGTCGGCACTTTTATGTGGGTGCCCGTACACGGTGTCACAACTGGGACATTGACAACCTGTTATCTGTGCAAAATCGTTAGCCAAAGTTCACTCAATTTGTTTGATTTTGGACAGTCAGGATTTTTGTTCGGCTCGAGCCATGAACACAAGAGCACGTGGAAACAATCCGAAATATGTTGTCAATGCTTTGGTAAACATTGTAGGATAATCACCAGCAGACTTCCTCTCAGCTATCAGTCAGTGACTTCAGGCTATGGAATTCTGTCACTTACATACAACTCTTTCTTAAATATTGATTTTAATTTAGATTCGAAGTAAAAAAAGTTTATGATTATGTATACATTTTTATTTTATTCTTACGCATTCCACTGTGGTTTGAATTTTGGTTGTCTGAAATTAATCCAATCTGAACCAGTATTTAAATGTACACTCTGACTGTCAGCTTAGCCAGGCATAACAAAATCAAGTCTGCGTAAACAAAACTTGTCACTTTTCTAGATTAAATTAAAAGGAAAGCAAAAGTTGATTATTTTCTTTCAGTATTATTCATATAGATTAAACACTGTGGTTTGAATATTAATTTTTAATGTATTTATTGATTACCAGCTTAAATGTTGCTGCTTTTCTTACAATGATCAGTAGATAACAAAAATACAAAGCAATTTTCCAAAGTGTCAAAAAATCATGAACAATTTTTTTAAAAAATTAATAAGAGGAGTTTCAAATTTAATCCAATCAAAACCAAGTACATGTACTAATTATCAGTAAATTTGCACTGAACATTCACTGATATCCCCAAGAACAAAGGGAGATAAAGCCATGATCCCAGTGATTATTATAGTTAATGACCTGAAGAAACAATTAATTATTGAGACAAACATTTTATTGTTAAATAATAATAATAACTATTATAATAATAAACAGTCATAAAAAAATATTTGTTTCTTCCCTGTGGTCCTCAGGACATCATAAATTACATATATTAGAATACATTATATTAAAAAAAAACAAAAAAACAATGTTTTGTTTTATAGTTACAAATACACATTCATCACAATTTGAAAGAGATCTTTTCAAATACTGTATAGGGATAATTTTGCTAATAATGTCATAATGACTTCTTGCTTTGTCACTTTTTGAATCATTATATATATCATACATGTAAAGAAAGTCACGTCTGAATTTTATTCTTTTATATGTAACCTGGATTATGATAGCCCTGTAGTCTTTTACTTTGTTCCTTTGCTGTTAGAAATCTCACTCTATTGTTCAGACTATTTCACTTGTTTTGTGAAAGTTTGTATAATCCAGGGAGGATGAAGAGTTAATACTGAAGAGTTAATACTATAGAGTACAGTACATCTCTGAGAAAACACAAGATAGGCATCTTTTATAGCTTCTATATTTCCTTTAAAAAGATTAATTCTCAGGCGTTAATTCAAAGTTTGTTAGTTTGAAAGTATTTTCGTTAATTCAAAGTTTGTTTGTTAGTTTGGATATAGGATTTTTGACATAAATAGCACCCCATACTAACACTATGTACATGTACCACACATCTGTAAGAAACGAGAAAGATAGACTTGTTTAGCTTCTATATTTCCTATAAAAACATCAAACCTCAGGCATTGTAAAATGAGGGTGAATAATCACCATTAAACACCAATATCATAATAATATATTGAATATTTTGTTTTTAAGATACAGTTTAACAGATTTGTAAATAATATTTCTTTGGAGGGTTTCACAAAGTAGAGTTATCACTAATCAGTGGGAACAATTATTTTTGCAAGGTCATATTAATACGCTTTTCATAAAATCTTTTTCGAGAGTTTAGATAGATTCCTGAGAATGCAGACAAAATTAACAAAACAAATCTTTCATTATAAGTGTTAATTGAATCATTTTAAGAGTGAGTTTTTGGGGGTTTGACTCCCTTATGCTTGCTTTATCTCCTATTCAGAGAGCCTATCAACACTTTTCTTATTTCACGAGGTACTGTAGCCATAACGGGGGTTCATAAAAGTCCAAATATTGAGTTTTTTACTGAAAATATTTATCTTTTTTTACGGTCATATTGAAATTTTTTCATTTCTTAATGCCGCACTATTTATTTTTAGCATACTTTAACATTCAAAAAGGAGTCTGAATTGAGTTTTTAAAAAATGATGCGTTAAAATGGCGTCTCAATTTGAGTTTATTCCCCAGATTAACTGCCTATTTAGGGTAGTTAAACTGGACTTCTGTGAATCTCTACCATAACTTCGTTCTGTATCAAACTTTCCCACTCTGATTCCATTCCATGTGGCTTTGGAACTTCTGTAAAGAAAACTAGTTATGTGGAAGAAGACATCTCTCAATATCTTCTTTAGACTTTTTACTTTATTTTTACTCCAAGAAAATAAGCCAAGCATCAGATTTTAGTGATAATATCTTGTGCAATGATCTTTGGCAATCCATGTGTCTTCATAAATTACCAGATAGGATCTGGACAGCTGCAGAGTAAAAACAGATCAACTAAAGAAAAGCAGATCGCTCGTTTTTGACGGGAGGTATCCCATAAACTTTCCACATACCTACAAATATAGGGTTCTGCTGATCATCAGTATTTTACCGCGAGGCAGTATTATGGGATGTTGATTTGTAACAGCAGAGATAAATCAACACATTATGTGGTAGCGGTGCTGTGTCTGTTTTCAACGTCGTATAAATGTATCTGTGAAAATAATGATCACTACCGGTATTTAAAATATCCAAAAAGTTTGCCAATTCTTCCTAGTTACATATTTTACTCTTTCTCTTTCTTCAGGTCTATCTTTTATCTCCCCTCACCGCCATACATTATATATTTTTTTGTCTCATTCTCTATCTTCTTATTTGTTACAGAAACTTTTCTCTTTCTTCGTTCTTTCTTTCTTTCAATCTCTTTTTTTATTTTCTGACAGTACATGTAGCATTACTGGATATACCTGTATGAAATGAATGACATTTCTTTTGTTAAATCTGATTTCTACATTCAAGTGGATACGACCCCCACACACCCCTTTTGGGGTCCTTTGACTTGCACTTAGTCATTAAACATCTTTTGTCAAAACTACAACAAGCACACTGTATAAGCCATACTGATTGCAGGATGAAAGTTTTTCATTTTGTCTATTGCTGTCTCACTTGTCAGAGATATTGTTACCATGGTTACGAATGTGCCATAAATGAATGTCTATAGGAATCATAACTCAAACACATCTGGGATTATTTTTGTTTTCGGCTGCCACTTGAAAAACTTCCTCTGATATATTACATTCAGTCCCTGCTTCATCTGCAATTTTTTTCATGAGTCTGGAAATTCTACCCCTATCAAAAAGTTGATTGAGAAAGAGCGAGAATATGCCAAGATATTTAGCCTTGATTTTTTCCGCTTCAGTAATTGAACCCATAAGGCCAATAAGTTCAGAAGAGTTCGCATATAAGGGAGATAATTGAGACTTCCTCTCAATGTATAGTTGAATGTACAAATGTAATAATAATTATTTGTTTGTATGGTGCAAGTATAAATTACCTTAAACAAATCAATTTACAACACAATGTGTCATAAGGGAAATAACCTTAAATACGGCCTTATACACTAAGCAAGAAAACAACCAAATTCATAAGTTTCTGGCTAAAGCCTAGCGTAGGTCGAAGACTGCCTGTGATTGTCCACGACTGAGTTACTGCCAATTGTCTTCGACGAGGTCCGACTGGGTGTGACTGATTATCGCACGATTGCTTCGACCAACTCGCTCTTGCGACCAGTGGCCGACAGTGAGTTGAACATTTTCTACTTTGCTGCGACGATCCACCACTAGTTGCTCTTAATTGTTTCGACCTACGCGCATCAGCGACTGATCGGAGGTAATCGCTGGTGATTTTTTGATCATGTGAACACATCACGTTGCTGTTTGGTATACAAAATGGCGACTGAATGGAGTGAGGAGCTTGATCCGGCGGAGAAAACCACTAGTAAGGGCCTATGTCGGCTGTGACTGTCGCGTCACGTGGTAGCAGATAGCAGTCCGACCTACGGTTGGCTTAAGGGCAGCATGTTCCAAGTGTAGTCATGCTGTGGCGTGTCTTTACTTAACACTGGAGGAATATTATTTTTCCAACAGAACAAAATACTTCACATTTTATGGTTGTTTTGTGTGTATTAATAAGTCAATTGTTAGTTTCTGAATTGATACCATCTACTTATTATGTGAATGGATTATCTGTATTGGTTTCATTTAATTAGGTCGGGCAAGTGTAGGTATATGTAACTTCATCAGGGTCACTAGTTTTCACAATTGGCATACCATGTCAGCATTGGCATGATGTCTACCACCTATTGCTTAGAAAGTGAAGTTACATGTGTACCACACACCACTTTGACATGTGTACATCTTTTAGGCAACTAACTTCCAGGGGTTGTTGATTGGAGCTTCCTGTACCCTCAGGGCTGTGGGTACTCTCTGTGCTTAGGGTAAACTCTAAACCAATTTGCTGTGGTGTCTTGCACTGTAAATTTGCACACTTTTTCTTATTGCATCATTGTTTGTTGACAGTGATGATGGTTTAGGGGTGGTTTCTGTCACCCATTAGGCTAGCACACAGTCAGCGAAATAACGTTTGGTAGGGCTTTAAACCAATCTAACAAAACGAACTAACATAATTAAAAGGCTATACATGTTATACAGTATACCCACAAAACCATTATTACAAGATATCGGAAAATATTTTCTTGTGTTTTTTTTTAATCTTTACTACTGTACGTCAGTATTTTTGTATCAGACTGATTTAAGAAAACTTTTCGGTGAAAAATGTTAAATTCCTATGTTTTTTCATTTTTCTTTCAGAAAGAACTAGATATAACTGCCACAGAGCTCGCAAACAGACAAGACGAAAGTGACGCATCGAGAAAAAGACTTGTTGAACAAAGTCGAGACTTCAAGAAAAACACTCCAGAGGTAAACTTACGTAAATAATGTATTAATTAAATTTCAAATGATTTAACACTTACAGGGCCATAAATGCAGGGCTGTATTTATATCGGTTACCAGCCCTCAAATTAAGGGCACCGAAAATCCCCCAAATTAGCGATAGAATTCCCCCAAATTACAAGTGCTTAAATTTAAAATCCCGACCTCGTAAAATGTAAAAAAAACAACATGATCTACAAGATGAGTGAGTGTATTTTTTTAAATATTATTATGTTAAATTTACATATATTTGAAGTGAGATAAATGTATATGTTGATAAAAACTCAATAATATAGGCAATAAACTATCAAATAATAATCCCTCCCAATAAGCAGTACCCTTGTCCTGCGTTATGATAATCAGATGCCTCTTTTCACAGATACCCGATTCACCCTTCAAATCCCTTTCTTATTTTAGTCCGCCTGTTTGCCCCAACCAATACACTTTTGTGTCTCTATGAAAGAAGTTTGAAGATTGTCTATTGAAGATTTTCTAGCTTGTGTCAGATGATAAAAGACATTTTTCCAAGGAGTTCATAATTTCTGTGTGGATTGAATAGAACACCTGGTATTTGTGGATAGGCAGATGGGAATAACTTCTCGTCAGACACCATTAAGATGGGTCTACTGTTGACATACTAAAGAGCAGAGTGGAAAGACAGTGTACAGACTGATAGAGTTTATATGCCCACAAAACCTTCATAACAAAGAGTGCTGAAATATTTTATTTGTTGATTTAAAATCACAAATAATTTTTTTATCTGTAAGATTTAGGAAAATATTAAGTTTAAAATCTTAGTTTGCTTTAGTTGTCTCAATTAGTTTCAGAAAACAATCAAAAGACAAGCATGAAGTAGATACATGTTATCTTACTTAGACCAGTTAAAAGTATTATTTGATTAATTGTTAGTCAGATGGACCTCAGGGGTTCGAGGAAGTCCAACATTGAGTTTTGGAGGTAGCTTCGCGTTGTCCTGGTGCTCTCAGAGCTAAGGGGCAACAAGAAGCTGTTGTGGCATCATGTTACGTCCTGTGATTGTCTTATATCTTGTCATTGTTTGTTGCCAGTGGCAACAGGGGTGGTTTCCTTCACCCATTGGGCTGGCACGCCGTCATATGAACAGGGCATAAAACCCCAAATCAAACAAACAGACAATTTCTTAAGGGTGAATCATTACAAAAATGAAGCTCAGAGAACTAATGCTAATCTTGTATTAGTGTATACATGTACTGTTATGCCAAGGTTATGATCTGGAAGGTCAAACGTCACTCGAAAATGTGAAGCAAAATACTAAAAGTATGTAAAAACAATATTGGCTTGGCTTACTTATGTTATTATAGTCATAACAGCCATGCCATTTATAGAAAAAAAAAAGGACCAACAAGCATTGACAGACAATCTTCCAGGTGATTATTTCTATTTCATGACAAAATAACTACAGTCTTTCACAGTTAATGATGAAAATGACAAAGTTATTGTAGACATTTTGACAATTGCCCGTAGCATTTTCTCATTATAGTTATTTTTCGATCTGTAAGAAGTATTTTTCTTCTATTTTGGAATTGTCTCTTGTTCTGGAGGCCAGATCAATGTAAATGGAGATTTAAAATTTACAATTCCCAAATGAAACTTCAGAATATATGTTTTTAGATTGTCTATAGTTATTGCTGCACCCAGGTAATCCAGATATTTTATCAGGAAGATGAGACAAACTGACAAAGAGAAATGAACGCTTCCCCAGCTTTACATGCTCCACCAGTTGCTGGGGAAAATCAGCCAATCGAATTCACAGAGCAATTTGCCACCATGAACTCCGACAATTGTCGGAGCTGTCAATGGCCGTATATGGGAAGTTCATACTATTTGCTGGTTTAATTAGCTCTTTAAAAATATTTTCTATAGGGCTTGTGTAACAGCAATATCTGCTACTCCGAGATGGTGAGAAATCTCTTTCCAAAGCCGAAATCGGAATTTAAAGAAAGTTTAAAGTGGCCTGTTGTAGACCCTGTTCTTAATTGAACCCAACATACATAAATCATCAAACTTATATCTGTACAACTGAATTGATTTTGCCAACAATGACAACACCCAATCAAAACAGAGGCTTATTTACATAACGTGACGGGCGCTACAGTCAACGGACGAACTATCTCAGTAACCTTAGGGTTAGTTAAATTCCTGTGAATTGTTTGAAGTTAAATACAAACTTTTTGTCTATGATATGAGACTGGTATATGCTTGTCATGCTGGTAATACTAGCTGTGTATTATTCCAATAACTTTCTGTCAGGAGAAAATAATA
>JAUELC010151515.1:0-11259 GCA_031471745.1 Cryptochiton stelleri
TTTGATCTCTGTCTGACCTGCGAAAGGCAGTAAGCGTGACAAGGGTGATTTCAAAGTTTGTGGTGATATCAGCCTTGCCCCGGGAAGATGTGATACCGGTAGAATCTGACGTAAGATTGGATTGGCTGGCGCAACCGCATCGGTACGTCAGTATAGCATGTGTAAAGATAACCTAATCTCGTATAAGACATTCATTTGTGTTCTCTGAATTCCAGGCTAATGTTGGCTTTCTGTAATGATTCTTACATTTTTTTAAATTTTTTGTCAAATCACAAACCAAAGTGTTAGCAAAACTGGTGTCAAATATATTATGTACGGTACTTATTTGTTTTCCGCTTCGCGCTTCCTGGGTTATACGTTCCAGTATCCAGTCGAACATTATTTAATGTATTCAATCGGGACAATACAATGACATCATATGTTCTCATTTTTCGATTTAATCAATGTTTACTGTTCTTCAGCATTACTGAGGAAGAAATTTGGCGACGAGTCACCAATACTTATGATTTATGAGGATCAACCAATCAACGACTTTGAACCAATATTTAAAAGAGTTAATGGTAGGTCAGATCTACAATCACATAACGTTGCTTAGTTGAAATTATAACACTAACAACAATTTTAGGCTACTATATAAATGCCAAACGTTTTAATCTGGTCTTGTATTGTATTCCAACAAAACATGTTTTAAAAAGTTGGAAAGGTGGTTTGGTGTTTTAGACTCTAATCAACCAAAACGTATTTCGTTGCTTGAAGCATAAGGTGAAAAAACGTTACAATTTAAATACGGATTTGAGTATAGCTATAAACTTTTCCGGGTATGGTAAAGGTTACGGAAAACTCTCTATACAATAGGCCTATATTGTTTTTCTAATGACTGTATGGGTACTTCAAAGTACACCTTTCCCAAAATAAGAAGAAGTTATTTTTCATATTTCACATAATCGAATTCAGTGTATATTCTCAATTCATTAATTTTTTTCCCTGTGTTGAAAATATATATATATGTATATTACTTTCATATACTTAGGATTGGAGCTGAACACTCCGGCATTACACCATGAATTCTCTAACATATACACAGTGGCGTGCGGGACCAATTTTTATTCACAGTGTCTACCACCCAACAGCATTGATCTTATTTTTTGTGCATGTTCTAACCATCGACTAAGCAACAGGTATTTTTTTTCAATTCTATCAACCGTAAAACAACAAAAAATGTAGGTAATTTTGATTTTTTTAAGTAAACGGTATCACTATGTATTATGATAACTATTTCCGTCCGTTACTTAACTTTACTTCTTATCTCATCTCCTCCTAATGTTCTAGTGTTGTTGATTTCAAATTTGGGACGCACATTCGGGCTTTACGTATCATCTGAAATGCGTTTGTGCATTTATTAAAATTTAGTAATATTCACATCATTCACTCTTGTCAACCAAAAGGTATTTCGTTGCTTTAAGCATAACGTGAAAAAACGTTACAATTTAAATACGAATGGGAGTATTGCTATAAATTTATCCTGGTATGGTATAGGTTACGGCAAATTCTATATACAATAGGCCTATATTGTTTTTCCAATGACTGTATGGGTAATCCAAAGTACACCTTTCCCAAGGTGTACTTTTGAAGTGCCAATTAGCCTCTAACAAGATAATGAACGCTTTCCACACACTCAGGACAGAATTATTTGAAACTTCTGTGTACAGTCTCTCTACTCGGACTCGCTTTATTTTTATGTTTTCATCCCCTTTAACGACGTAGAAGTTAAATTAAACTTTGTTCACACTTAAGGAATGTCTTCGAGTGACCATAAACACTGTTAAATTCACAGTACATATTTTATTACTGAACAGTTCATTATACATTTAAATCTCAATATTTACGCAATTCACAACAACTTCACAATTCTTATTCACTATTCGAAAACTTCACATGGTTTCAATCGAGATGGAAGTCTTATCTCACTCCTTACGCAAATAGTTGGTGAATCACGTGATGATGAGGTTGTATTTCTTTCTACTGATCTAAGAGTTGGTCTGAGGATAGCAGGAATAACTATCCAGCGGCGTGCTGGGATAAGCTAAAAATTCAAGATAAGGATCTTCACCACATGTACTGGATGTTTTTAAGGATTCTTTTCGCAGTCTATACTGTCTTTTCAGCGAGACCGTTTGATTGAAGATACACGGGCTTGTCGTATTAATAAGTTCCCATTCTTTAGAAAATTCACTACTGTAACATGGACTCCATGTCCAGCAAATACGGATTTGATTGTTTGTATTACAGGTTCCAAATAGTTTACATGTATTTGGTTAAGTAGAGAAGTAATCTACTACAACACAGTCACATAGCATAAATCAAAGGGAATCTCCCAGACCTATACACAGGTCAGATGTTAAAATACTCTCACAGACAGAATTCAAAACTCACCAATACACAATACAAAGTGAAATTAAAACCATCATCAGTCAAAGTTACATCCGATTCTGGTAGTTATATCCCAGTGAGTGGTCAGAGTATATTAACTGCACAAGCCAAAGAACAGAGAAATAAAGTGCTGTTCGTTATAATCCCCACACACTGTCAAGCCATATAAAGTAAGAAAGTCTGTGAGGAAATAGGTTTAATACAAAGAGAGCTGCCATCAAAGACAATTAAAGTATGGAAGAACAAAGTGAACATACTGACAAAAATTAAAATGTAAAAATGAAAGCATTAGGCAATCAAATGAAACACGCAATAAAGTGAAAAGAATGGAAACCCAGAAATGTCAAAATGACAAAAGTGTGGAAATAAACGTAAATGACTTTCTTTTAAATCCTATATTTGTTAATGGACGCGGGTGCCTAGAAGGATCGGTTTTATTAAAATGCAGTGTCTGTTGTCGAAGCCTGCAGAAAGGTTCCATTCCTTCTTCATAGTTAAATAAAGAATTAGACAGACATTGGAGTCTTTGGGTGTGGTCAATACGGCTGACTTGCGAGTGAATAAAGTGCTCGACATTGCCATAAAAGCGAACCTCAAACTGCAAACCGACAAATGTCAATTCGGCTTAAATAAGGATACATTCTCACGTGACCTGATTTCATTTTTGGATTGAAACCAGATCCTTGAAAAGTGAAGGTTATCACTGAGTTAGATAGATCCCCTGACAACACTTAGGTAGAGAGATGTATCGTTATGATACATTCCTTGAATCGTAATATTCCAGTATTGCCATCAAACAGTACAGTGTTAGCGGAGGGACAAGCAAGGAGATACCTGAACTATTTTAAACAAGCCATATTTATAAAACCAGGGCTTCAATGTTTGACCAGACTAATCACATCCGTGTTTCTGCTGTTGCAAGCAAAAGCGATATATGAGCCGTATTACTTCAAAAACAATCCGAGAATTGCCTACAATTATCATATGCATATCGGGATATGACAGACGCTGATTGCAGATGGATTGCGAATGATACATTAGCAATCTCTTTTGCCTCTGAACATTTCCACCAGTAGGCCTACATGTATATATATGGTCGACCGTTCATAAACCACTTGAAGCAAATTTTAAGAAAGGTCTTAAAGCGTGTCCTCTAAGAGTACATCGCTTTAGACAAAGACTTCAAAAGTACGATTTAACAGATCAATTGATGTCTACTGATGACACTCTGCCAAGCGCGTACAACAAAGAAACTAGTGCTATTAGTAGTATAGACGAAGCCATTAACTGTATGTAGATGGTATAATAACCAACCTCCAATTGACAAACGTTCTTGTCCCGTGGAAATCAAGGAGTACTGGAATTCATTCAGTACCATTAGAACAATCTACCTATCAGTTTCTTGTTGTTTATGCACAGAGTCCACATAAAATTCACCTTCTTAGCCACCATTCTTGTCAACAAAATGCACTTTCTTGGTTTTGCATATCTTTTCAAAATGTCAAAAATTCCCACATTTATTTACCTTTTTTCCTTTAGCTGAACATCTGCCAGTTTTATGTTCATACCCACATCATTACAATTGTAATTTTGTTATTCATTTGTCTGTTTCCAGTATTGTTATGGAGGCGGTTTTCTGGTACCGGTATTATGGTTATGCCACCTTTGTGCTTATAATTTACCTTTATGTCGTTTAACAGCATGTGCAACGCCATTTATGTTCGTCTGACATAAGTTTCATTTGATTTGAGGCAGCTGCAGCGGCCGGACAAATAGCTATAGCTGTATTTAAATCGAAATCAGTTTCATCAAAAAGTCTAATCTTTTTGCGATTTTTACATCTTCAAGAATTCTGTCTTTGATTATACTCTCTGTCAACTGTCCATACTCAGCCTTTCACTAAAAACCTTAGATCGGTGAGGAAAACATCAAACGACTCATTCGGTTGTTGTTCTCTTTCCTTGGATGTGTGTCTTTCAAGTGAAACGTTTTTTCCATGTGCATTTTTTCTTTCCTATAACTGCGGTCGTGTTATAAATGGCAATGGCGTTTGGACCAAGTCAGGACAAGAATGTAGCTGTCATGTACAGTTTTTCATGTTGAAGCCACGGACGCCAATTTTGAGACACGTACGTTCCCTGTAATACTAAATACAGCGGTGAAGTGACGAGTAAGCACATGGGGTTACATTTAAATATCTAGCATGACATTAGAACGGATAGCATTAATATGCAATAAACACAATATCAGTATACCCTTATCAGACGTTCACCATGTTTCTGGTCAAACAAGAGGAGTTAACTCTCATATCCAGACAAAGGTCGAAGACTTACCATAATGCCATATCTCTCTCCACTTAACCCGTACAGTGAAAGGCAGCGTGGAAGCGTGACACTGCTCTAACAAACAACCAAGAATAAGCATAATTGGAGCCATTGCTCGAAAAAGATGCCTATTTCTGCTGTTTATTATATTACGGCAGAGGCGATATATTATTTGAAAGGGGATATTTGATTGGTCTATTCAGTTTCGCTAGTTTACTTTGTTCTTTTACTTTAACTTTTACATTATGGGCCACTCCAATGTCGGTCTAATTCTTTATTTGACTATGAAGAGGGAATGCGACTTTTCTGCAGGCTTCGACATCAGGCACTGCATTTTCTTTAAATTTAATTGAAACCGATTCTTCTAGGCATCCATTAAAAAAGAGGACTATTTCCTTTAAAATAGTAGTTTTTTGTTAATTTCCACTATTTTATCATTTTTGGCTTTTCTGGGTTTCCATTCTTTTTACTTTATTGTGTGTTTCATTTTGCTCGTCTAATGCTTTCATTTTAACATTTTGATTTTTCCCAGTATGGTCACTTTGTTCTTCCATACTTTTATTTTCTTTGTTGACAGCACTTTTTGTATTAAACATTTTTACTCATACTATTCGACTGAATGTACTTTCTTGGTTTGCACATCTTTTCAAAATGTCAAACATTCCCACCTTTATGTAACTTTAGCTGTACATCTGCCAGTTTTATGTTCATACCCACATCATTACAGTTTTTTTGTTGTTATACATTTGTCTGTATCCAGTGCTGTTTTTGAGGCGGATTTCTGGTACGGTATTATTGTTATTATGTCATCGTTGTGCTCAGAACTTACATTTATGGTTTGTAACAGCATGTGTAACTCTTTGTTCGTCTGACATAAGTTTCATCTGATTTGCGGCAGTTGCAGCGGCTCGACAAAAATCTATAGCTGTATTTAAATCGAAATCAGTTTCATGACAGTAAAAGTCTAATTTTTGTGGCGATTTGAAAAATTCAATGATTCTGTCTTTAATTATACTCTGTCAACTGTCCATAGATCACAGTCCTTCAATAGTAACCTTAGATCGGTGATGAAAACACCAAACTATTCATCCGGTTGTTGTTCTCATTTAATGAATATATGTCTTTCAAGAAAAAACGTTTTTTCCAGGCGCGTCAATAACTGTGATAGTGTTATAGATGTCAATAGCGTTTGGACCAAGTAAGGACAAGTCTGTAGCGCGTTGCCGATATTTAGGTTTCTGTAAATATCTGACACAGTTCATCTTGTTGAAGCCACCTACGCAAATTTTGAGACCCGTTCCCTGCACAACACAGCGTTTTTTGTGGGTGTGATACGGTCTTACTCGTGGTGTAGGCTTAGTTCTTGTACCATGCAATATTTAGTAACAAAGACGAGGATCTGTTTGAAAGATTCTAAGTTATTACTAAACTGAAACTTACTAATGTACAACATGGAGCGATCTACACACACGGTGTAGTGGCGAGTAAACACGTGGGGTTACACTTAAATATCTAACATGATATACAGTAAGAATGGACAGCATTAATATGTAATATACACAATATCAGTAAAACCTTATCAGACGTTCGCCATATTTCTGGTCAAACAAGAGGAGTTAACTCTCCTAGCTTGAGTTATCGGTCAGACAAAGGTCGAAGATTTTCCATGGTACCATATCTCTCTGCACATAACTCGCACAATGAAAGGCAACGTGGAAGCGTGAAACTTTTATTTAACGAAGAAAGGCAGACATTTACCATCACCGCTGTGACAGACAATCAAGAATAAGCATAATTGGAGCCATTGCTGGAAAAAGATGCCTATTTCTGGTATTTATGATATTCCGGCAGAGGCGATACATTATTTGCAAAGTGAATTTTATTTGTTCATTCGTTTTCGCTATTCTACTTTGATCTCCGTCTGACCGCCGATGCGGAGTAAGTGAGGCAGGACTGATTATAGAGTTTATGTCGAGAACATGGGCTCCAACTCGCCAGCAGTAAACGCCAGACAACTCAGCCAACCGGCCTTCATTTTCTAAACGACACAAAACACAATATATTTTTCAAACTAGCACCTTGTCTGACACCTTTTAATATCTTCTTAGGCCGTGTGTCTTAAGAGGAATGATAGCTCCCAACCAGGCGACGGGCAGAGACAGAGAACTCTATCAACATCAGGCAGATACCGATTGGCAAACATTTCTGGTTCAACGTGCAAAGGAACTGAAACTTGGCAAGTACTATTTTATACAGTGAAGTGACAACTCCAAGGAATGATGAACAATTCGTTATGATTGTTTTTGCCGGTTGATTTAAACCATCTTCAGCAGTAAATTTACAGAGATCACCAAAGTATTTATACCAGAAGATGTACAAATTAATGGATGTGAATAAAGCTTTACAATAACCATTGGTCAATGTCAAAAACGTTGTTGAATATAAAATCATGTTACAGATCAGGAGGTAAGATAAAGGGTTGTGATTATAATATGTTAGTTGACGATATTTGACATTGTGAAAACATTGTGAGGTTTAATAGTCAGAAGATGTGTGTTCAACGTGTCGTCCAGTAGAATAATGTTCAATATTATGCAATACAGAGATTATAGCTTGTTTGTTTGTTTGATTGGGGTTTTACGCCGTACTCAAGGTTATTTCATTCATATGACGGCGTGCCAGCCCAATGGGGGAAGGAAGCCACCCCCGACGCCACTGGCAACAAACAATGCCAAGATACAAAACAATCGCAGGACATAACAGGACCCCACAACAGCTTCTTGTTCCCCATAGCTATGAGAGCACCAGGGCAACACGAAGCTCCCTCCAACCGCCCGCCATAGATTAGCCAAGTCATATTCAACATAATCTTCAAATATTTACTATTCGTATGCATGGTAATTATTTATTATCCACCCACTAAACATGATCATCAAAGATAAGGGGGGCCGGGCCGTGGCTCAGTGATTAACGTGTTGGGCTTCTTTGTAATCTTTGGATCGTAAAAATGTCTGTTTGACAGCTTTAGTTTGTCTATAAATATATATTGAGAGTTTGAAAATAGTTTAAATAATTCAATACGAAGCTAATCTTTGTTTGCAAAAGCTCCAATTAATGTTTATGCATACATGGCAAATCCTGCTATAATACAATCAGCTGTACCAAGCTTGGTTGAAGATTAACAAATAAGTAAAGTTAGAAGTCTATTAACCAGAAATGTACAACGCCCATTGTTCAAGTTCAATGGCATTGAGGTATTTTCTTACATTTCAGGTCACGTAGGCTGCGCAGGAGATAGTAAAGTTTTCCATTCCGCGCATGTTGATTTTCAGAATAAAATGGTGAATGATGGGTAATAAACTTAAAGATAAAAGGGGCTATAGGCGCTTCTAAAAAATCAAGCTGCAAGCGAGTCACGAGCTTCCCATGTATTGTCTTACTTGTATATGTAAAATGCATCAATAAACTGAAGAAAGAATATTTGTCAACTATAAAGGTTATAAATAGTTAAGCAGGGTTTGTCTTGATTCATCAGGCAATTTGCGATTTTCATACTTCAAATACTGTACACTAGACGGCGCTATTTTTAAAAGCTCTCTTTAAAATTGCTTCAGCGTCGTTGAGCTGGAGTAAATGGGGCGTTGCATACTTCCAGTTAATAGACTTCTGGTAATATATGTCCATTGATTCGACTACAACTGACTGGGCCCTCTTCCGAAGACACTTTGTTGCTATATAGGAAAGGCGAGCACAATAAGCCCGTCCCTGCTTACTGCTAATGGTTTCGCGATTTAATTCCCTGTTCACTGTTTCGCATACAAAAAATTAGGCTGTTTTCTCGTAAATCTTGATAAAACTAATGCTATTAAACCAGATCGATTCCGGTCGTCCAATGTTTCGACAATTCAATCCTTCGACAATGCAATGCAATAGTTTCTGGAACCACATTTATATTGTCTAGGCAAACAAATACAGATAATGTTGTTATTTGCAGGTGGACATATGCTTCTGTTAAACCCGGTATTTCCAGATGAAAACAATGATAAGATTAACTTTGCACTACGTCATGTATATGAGGACGTGACCGAAGCACTGGTTCACATGGTTAAAAAAGGGGACATAACCCAGGTAGGTTATCTATAGGCTCATTTGTTTCAACAATATCAGTGATTCACTGTGGTGATGAACCTTTTATGAAATATGGACCTTAATGAATAGAATAGTGAACGCCAAAGCCCGACCGCCGACCCTTGATCTAACCAATTTACCTAACGCGTTATTTGACCTCTCCACGCGACTTACATATGTACTTCTCCGATTGGATTGGTCGTTTTCATCATTCTTCTATTTTATTTCCATATTTCGCTGCTGCTACCATCTCTATTTCTCTTTTATTGGTGTGATATGCACTTGATGCACTTGACAAAATATGGCGCAAATTAATGGCCTTAAAGATGGCCATTCAATACGACATAGTCCTAAGTAGGCAAGAAACTCTTGGTAAACTGAATACTTTCATGTTTCCATTCATTATCCATGCTCTTAATCTTCTTCTTGAACAGCGGGTGGTTTGGAAGCTTCGCGTGTCCTGGTGCTCCCTGGGCTAAGGACCAAAATAAACCGATCTGATGTGGCGTGTAGTAGTGTAAATTTGCAAATTTTGTCGTATTGTACGATGCTTGTCAGTGTTTGCTGTCAGTCACTGTGACGCCGAGGGTAGTTTCTTTCACCCATTGGGCTCACTTCATGTCATTTGAGTGAACATACACGAAGAACGGCGAAACACCTCAATGAAACAAAGCAAACATCTACTTGAATGTTAAAGAGTGTCCTTATAACTATTGCTTTCCTTTTATATTCATAAAGGAAGAATTGGACAATATAAACATGGGTCTTTTACTTGAACGTTAAAGAGTGTCCTTATAACTATTGCTTTCCTTTTATATTCATATAGGAAGAACTGGACAATATAAACATGGATGTTTATTTCCGTACAATAGAAGAGTTTAAGTCGCCATTCATCGATGCAACATCAAGGGTGGTATCATCTGGTCTAGAGCTGAAGGAGGTGTACAGTAAAGTCTTACCGTGTCCACATCGTAAAAGGTGGCTCAAAGAGAAAGAAGAGCTCCTGGATGACCAAGACGGTAAGACAAAAAAAAAATCATGTTTGGTTGATGGTCATGTGATCATTTAGGAATACGTAAATAATTTGTTTGATTTGTGTGTTGTTTAGTGTTTTACGTTGTATTCAAGAGTATTTCACTTATATGACGGCGGTGTAGGCCTACTCCAACAGTAAACAACGACACTGAAACAATCACAACAATGTGATTGTATTATATCTGTGTTACCATTAGCAAAACTCTGGAAGGTTAATGTAGGCCAACTTCCGGCTAATCGCTTTGGGTAAGATAAAACCGCATGTTTTCCAAAACTCATAAACCCTGGGACAGTCCATATTGCAGAGATTTCTCAAATCTTATACTTGCGGCCAATCGATATAAAAAAGGTAAACATTTTCTAAAAATGTATATATGTTGGGCGAATCTATGGCAGGCCTACGTTTGTATTATATGTGAACAAATTTTGCGCAATGGCTTGTGAACAACAGCAATAATCTTCCAAGCCATAGCCCTCAACCACTCTTATCTTCAACGGCCATAATCTTATAGGATATAACAATAAATAAGATAGGGCCGTGCCGTGGCTCAGGAGGTAGTACGTTGGCCTACTGAACCCCCTTCAATGTACCGCACGGGTTCGAGACCACCTGTCGACCGCAAGTATATCTTTACTGGGTTAGAATTTGGGTAGCATTCTATCGTTATTCACCTTTTGAGTACGACGTCCACAATTATTTGGAGGGCCAATTTGGAGGCGAATGACTGTTATTAAAATATGTCATTTTCTTTCAGAAAACGAGTTAGCCAAACGCCATGCCAAAATCTTCACCAAGGAGCGTCGTGCCACTAACGAGTGCGTTATATTGAATGGCTTATCAGGAAAACGATCAAAGGAAGAAAAATCAGCCATTGTGAACAAGTTTTTTGCACTGTATGAGGATAAAGTTGCAGCTCAACCGGACAGAAATGGCCAGGACATTTTAATGTACTTTTTACATATTCAAAAAACTAAACTATGTTAAAAGTTAACAAGAACACAATACTATAACACCTTTGTTTATTATCACGCAAAGTTTCGGTCTAGATTCTAAGACCATTTTCAAGCATTTCCAACGGTCTTAGAATCTAGACAGAAACGTTGTGTGATAAAAAGGCAAGAAGTTGTAAATCCATAGTACAGTGTTTCTGGTTAATGTCTGCAATTTGATGTATACAATACAATATAGGCCAATTGGCCTACTTACATGCATAATAACAATTAAGAAAAATAATACTAACAATACAGAAAACGATCAAATACAAAATACGAATAAATATACGTGCGAATACATACATGTAAATAGAGGATCTCTAATGAGTGACCCGGAGATATCAAATTT
>JAUELC010151626.1:0-11259 GCA_031471745.1 Cryptochiton stelleri
GATCCTCCATAAAACATTAACTGTCCTATTGATGGGTCCACTCGGGGCTCGGATCCTCTAGAATACATTTACTGTCTACTGATAGAACCAATCGGAGCTTGGATCCTCTAGACTTTGACTATCTACTGACAGATCCAGTTTAGATCCTCTAGATGACTTTAACTGTCTACTGTTGGGTCTAATTGGAGCTTAGATCCTCTAGGCGATATTGGTTGTTCTACTGTTGGATAAAGTCGGTGGTTGGACCATCTAGACGACTTTAACTGTCTACTGTTGGGTCTAATTGGAGCTCAGATCCTCTAGACGACATTGGTTGTTTTACTGTTGGATAAACTCGGTGGTTGGACCATCAAGAAGACATTGACTGTCTACTGTTGGATCCACTCGGAGCTTGCATCCTAAATACGACATTGACTGTCCTACTGTTGGATCCACTCGGACATTTCAGACGACATTGACTGTCCTACTGTTCGATCCAGTCGGAGCTTTGATCATCAAGACGACATTGACTGTCCAACTTTAGATTCACTCGGAGTTTAGATCCTATAGACGACATTGACTGTCCTACTGTTGGATCCAGTCGGAGCTTTGATCATCTAGACGACATTGGCTGTCCAACTTTAGATTCACTCGGAGCTTAGATCCTCTAGACGACATTGATTGTCCTACTGCTGGATCCACTCGGAGCTTGGATCCTCTAGAAGGCATTAACTGTACTACTGTTGTATCCAATCGGAGTCTGGATCGTCCAGACGACATTGATTGCCCTACTGTGGGATCAACTGGGAGCTTGGGTCCTCTAGACAATATTGACTGTCCTACGGTTGGATCCACTCGGAGCTTCTGTTAAACTTACCCTCGAAGCAAACCTTGTTACAGTTATAGACTACGTTTTCGTCAAATTACTTTAAATTATCTACATTTCGTTACGGTAGCCTTTGAGCTAGAGAAATCACAAGATTTTATGTATAAGTATTGTTTGATTGTTTACTTGGCATTTAACGTCGTTCTCAACGGTATTACTTATGTAAGGACTTTGCACTGTCGGTCTTTTGTGGAAACTGAAAGAAAACCGTTTAAAACCACCCGCGATTTCCACAGTCACCGGCACATTTACCTTATGGACATAAGATACAAAAAAAACCTTGACCATGTGTTAATTCGTATTCTTATGAAATAAATATGTGTTATTATTTATTAGAAACCATTACTTAAATTTGTACGAATTTTCAAATCATCTCTATATGTCGGAAAATGTTATATGTCAAACAGCATAAAAAAACGAAAAGCAATCACATTGTTGAATATGAAGGTGTGTACATCTATCTAGTTACTTCCCGCTGAATGACTTGAAAATCAACCTGCTTCGAAACACTGGTATTGTTGATTGACAAAGTCGGAACTTTAATATGTGAGACTATATTATCACAATATGGTTTTTGTTAGTGACATTGACACAATGTTAATATCTTCATTTCAGGTTGATATGCTTTCACATCATCTCAGGTAAGTCCTAGTTAACATTAAGTGATAAACATGCTCCTTCAATCCAGGTGTGTGTTTCATTGGTATCACCACAGGAGTCTTGTAACACAATTGGGGACCATCACTCTACATGCGGAATTGAGTTATCATTGTTCTCTTTTAATGAATGGGTAAGGGTAATTATCTACCAATATCGTCCAGAACGATAGTAATCTTTCTAACTTACCAAACGTACCAAAATATCTTTATCTAGAAGGAGACACATGGTGTATGTCGAAGGGGAAAGTTGTATGGCGGCCCTGAATCACTTGTGGTAAGAAAGGTTTCCGTGGGCTGACTTTGACACCTCGGATTTCACCCGCATAGTTGTGATGCACGATGTTTAATAGAAACCGTAAGTTATGATGACACTATACCTGTCCAGCGACACACCTCAAGGTGTTACTTTAGTTGATTTATTCTCCGGATTTCCTTTTTACCTGGCGATGATGTAACACCTGTAATTACGGGTTAGTGACAAAAGACATCCATCACTTCCACCTGTCCTTTGTAGGGACCAAAGAGAATAGCTACCCCAGAAAATTGCTACCCTTTAAATCCAGACCCTCATATTTGTATAACCAGATACCAATTTGTTTTGACGATTTCCTGTGCCGAATGACACTAAACGCTTTACGTACATTCAATAGTTGAAGTTCATTATACCTTTAGACTATTACTGCAACTCACGGTTGTCAGAGTAGTGAACTGTATTTTATTTGCCCGAAGACGTCAAAGTTTGTAAAACACTAAAATATGGAACTCCCACGTCAACAATACAAACGTATAATCTAACTTGATAATCAACGGTCCAGTTTGTTTATGCCAATACAAAATTATATAGATACAGGAATTAGTCACAAATCAAATTTATTTTCTAAAATTTTTTAAAATAAGTATATATTTGTAATAATAAGCCACGAAAACACATTTGATTGCTCTTGATATTCACAATGATGTCCAAACCAAATGCAGACAGCATAAGAGCATGTGTTTTACAGTACAATATCTCCTCTTTAACATGACCTCCTCAGCCACTAAAAGTCTGTTACAAATTTCCTTGTCTTTTAAAAGTTCTAAATATGTCTTAAAATAGATATATATGCTTATTCTTTATGTCCGTTAACGTTTTCGTGTGAAATAAAAGGCAGTTAGTATAAAATGTAAACAAGGGGTCTTTGGTGGTACCTCGGCTTCATTCACAAGTTTAATGTTAGTTTTAGTGGTTTTAATGACATATGATGTTCGAGGGATGTAGTTCAACACTCCAAAATGGCTCAGAACCCCTTTAACTGGTGACTGAGTTGACATATCAAAGCTGGTCGAATGGCGTTATTTATCTGTTCTGTCAAGCTCAAGACAAGTGGTAACGAAACAAAGACATATATTATTTATATGTCTGGTAAGAATAACCAATCTAATACATGTATTATCACAGTTAAAGTCTGGTACTAACACAGTTAAAGCCTGGTATAGATGTGATCCTAACGAACTCTTTCTAAGGACATTAAAAGCTGATTGATGATCTCAAATATGGAATGTTTTTGTGGAAAAGATAACACATAGTAATTAGTTAGCTCAAATAAATTGTCTTTTGGCGATTTCAAATTACAGATATAAATCATTAAAATATTAAAAGATAGCTTCAGACAATATCGGGTTATATCAAATGCACTCGATGTTTTGAATTATATAAATGAAGACAAATGTGTACGAACTACCTTTTTTATTACAATTATTATATGTATTTCTTTCTATTGAGGTTGTATCTCATATTACTCTATTTTGAATAAAAAAGGTGAAACATTTCATTTTACTAAATGTTTTAAAAGTTCACTACAGGCTGGAATAAAATAACCGTTTGTGCCGATTGGAGAGCAGTGCTTTAATATAAGTATGGGCAATAGACTAAAATATAATATATCCAGTTCAAGAGGGTAGCTATTAGGTTACGGCTCTGATATTTAACAAATAGAAACGAGTGATTAGTTGATGTTTTAACGGAAGACTGAGTTTAGATGTGATATGACATTCCTCACGCTACCTGTTATTATCTCTGGGGCCATGATATCTGGATGATTAGTACAGCCACGTAATATGAGCACATTCTTTGTAAATAGAGATGGTTCAATTGAGAGCAGACCATATCAAAGATTGTCAAACTATACACTTAGCAGAGATTAACACATTTTGTAAGGAAAATACGAGCGATTTACTCATTTACAAGTGTTACGCTGGCCTCTTTCCAGTCAAGCGAGTTACTTCTGCTTGGCTGCCATCCAGTCTTGTGGTATAGATTTGTAGCACCGCAAAACGACAGAGTAACTTTGGATGCTCAAAAAACAGACACATGATAAAATTACAAAATATTTCGAAACAATAGAAAAAGAAAAAAACAAACTTACCCTTTCGAATTTTACAATCAGAAGCATTGTTAATAAGAACGATCGAGTAGCCTATAACGTCTAAAAATAAATGCCTATAGGAAAAACAATGTGTAATAAAATATTAAAAAGAAATAGCTTGTACAGAAAACCCAAACATGTTTCGAAATAACTCATTGAGTTATGTGTGGCATTCTCACACATTGCTAATGAAGACATTTGTTTTAAACAATACACATTTCGGGTAAAAGACACACAGAGATTTAAGTTTCCTCTTCCTTATTTTTATAAGGATAAACGCTGATTTAATCTCTGTACATATATAAATGTAACTCCAATTACCCTATATGTCGGTGGTATGGTACACGAAGGATCCGACTCTTTCAGTCCGGAAGGTTCAAACCACGGCCAGGCATGCTTTAACACAAATAATTATTGGTAACCGTCGAATAAAAACCATTGATTTAGGATGTTTAAGTTACTCGCCCAGGCCTGACTAGTTTGTGTAGCAGTGCTTAATAAAATAATATCTATGTTACTGTGTATTGCCAATCAGCCGTATGGGATTGGACTTTGTCAGTTCAAAGTCAACTATCTGCTGGAGGACGTTCCTTCTAAAGGACTGCCTTGTAATTGTCATTATGCAGTTAACATAACACTCAATCATTATCGTATACTGTGTTATTTTGAGGTCACTCCGAGTTGAATTTTATTCATTCCATGTTTGCTATCCGAGTCGTTATGCAACGGAAAATAAACTCTGCCGCAATAATAATGAAGCACAATTTTGTAAAAGTGAGGATCTGACCCATTCAAACAGTTATTATCTCAACTGGATGTGAAACATCTTGAGTAATTAAAACAATCAACTCTCTATATTTGAGTTGACTGATTGGGTATTTACGCCGTTAATGAATCTGGTTCTATAACGAAGATGTTAAACAAATACTATTTAAAACATTCTATAACTTACATTTCACATATTTATTTGCATTTTGTTTTAAATTAAACAGATGTTTGGTGAGTTTTGATATCAAACCGTGAGGTTTAATAAGTTTCGATACTTCTGGTAGTAGAAATAAACAATACTTCAAAAGTTTGCCGGCTCATATCTATCAACGCATGGAATAGATAATTAAATGGCTACCAAATATGGCAGAGAAAAAACTAAGGAGGAATTTTTAATATTGTCCCAGAATGGAGTTTGATTCGTGTCCGCATTCTTCCCACCTGTGTATCGTGTTTAAGATTCCCGGTAGCACGCGACACAGACGTACAGACTGAGTACAATCCAATGACAAAATATACGAGGCTGACAAGAGATTAAAAGGCAAAACTTCACTCCGTTATTCTTAAACAAGTCCACATAACTGATCTGTCAGGTTAGAGATAAGGGAATGAATGACCCGATGATTACCAAACAATATGCCGTGTAATTACACTGACGACAAGAGGATCTTCTAAAGGTTGAAAATCTAGGCCTATGTCATCATTTTAACCTTCTTTCGTTGACTAATTTAAGCCAACCTATGTCGAATTTAAGAGAAACAAATATGTTATATCGCGTTGGAGACATATTTCTTTGACGTATGTAAACCAACCTGTATACAGTTGAAGAGAAACAAAGTTCTTGAATGCTTTGAAGATGTAATTTGTCCGAATTCGTTGACTTATGTAAGACCTATATTCATATTAAGAGAAGTATACATCTAATATTGCGTTGAAGACATATTTCGTTGACATACATATACACAGTTGAAGATAAACAAAGTTCTTACATTGCGTTGACATACGTAAGCCTATATACATTTTAAGTGAAACAAAGTTCTAACATTGCGTCGAAGATACATTTCGTTGACTTATTTAGGCCAACCTATATGCAATTGAAGAAATACAAAATAATAATGGAAACTCCGTACATGGATGCCGTTTTCAACAGCATCTATATTTTATCTCGCTATGAAGCCATCGGCAGGATGGCGAGGATAATGGTTTCATAGCGAGATGCTATACAGGCACTATTGAAAATGGTTTCAATATTGGAAGTTTTTCTCATTATCCTCCATACTAACTTGACATAGTTCATTGAAGAAAAAACAGCCGTGGCGTTTTGTGGCACAAACTGTTTGGTATAGCCTCTTTAATAGTTGACAGAAACGCTGGCATAGGGTGTCATGGAAAATGTGACATAGAAACTGTGAAATAAGAAACGGCGACATGGACAACATCACATGGAAACTGTGATTTAGAAACTGTGACATGGTAACTGCGATATAGAAACTGTGGCATGAAAATTGTGACCGAAACTGTGACATAGAAACAGTGACATAGAAACTGTGACATGGAAGCTTTGACATTGAAACTGTGACATAGCTGTGACATATAATCCGTTTCGGAGAACGTTACAAAGTTGATTTTGTCAAACTTGTTAATAATACAATGTAAGCAGTGTACTCATGGATAATCTGTATTGACACGGTTCAGAGAGACCTTCCACCGCCTGTCAGTAAACACCAAATTGGTCATAATTCCTTCCTCAAGTCAGATTAGTATATCCATATTGTCATGATTATTTAAATCTCAGTAAGCTGAAAAAGGTAACGTTAGAACAGCGAGAAAAAAACACAGCATTTTAACATATACTCGAACTGACTAACTCTCACGTAGATAACAAATGACTTAATTTGAGTTCTATCTCCAGAATACGAGGGCAGAGAGGGCACAGGCGTTGATTGACATGCCGCTCATTACTGTCCATAAAGCTAGATTTGCTGTCACAATTGACTTCTAAATGAATCCAGTTAGATTTATGTGTTTCATGCATTGAGACCCACACAATCTAAGAAGCCCACATGTTTATTTGAGATAAGCTGGTTGCACAATGCAGGTAAAGGCTGGATTTAAACGCGCCGTTTGAAACAGAAGTCTATTGTGCGTTTGTACAATGTTAACAAAAAAGGTCAAATTGCTTTTTCTGTTTTGCAACGTAATTACATACAAATATGCTATGCATTGTAATGAAGGGAGTTTTATGTTAACTCATCAATTGAATGTACTTATTATCACGTCATTTCACTTTTTCTGAGTTACAGCGCGATCTTTGTCTTTTGCAGACGGACAAAGTCCATAAAAACTTTGAGAAGAGACAGAGTGCATATATGTTGCATAGATCTTCCAGAAACTGCGTAGGCCCCTTGCTCTAAGAATATTCGAACTGTACATCTCCACTCACACACTGACATCTTTTTGTCGTCTAGATATAGGATAATAGTTATATAGCATTATATGATACTAACATGAAATCGCACCTCTTTGACACGTTATGGTACCCATCTGTATTCGACCGTTGGTGGTACATAGGTTAATCTCGGGCTTTGACGCTTCAAACGTTTACACTAGGGCGTTGGCGCTTCAGACGTGTGCAGCAGAGATTTGGTGCTGCAGAGGTGGAACTAGGGTGATGGCGATACAGAGGTTGAACTAGGCTGTTGACGATTCAGAGTTGTTGACGATTAATGCGTTGGCGCTGCGATGATGAACTGGAGCGATGACGCTGCAGAGGTTTGAACTGGGGTGTTGGTATTGGAACGGTTAAGCTGGGGCGTTGGCGCTTCAGAGGTTTGAACTAAGGCGTTGACGCGTCACAGGTTGAACTAGGGCATAGGCGCTGCAGAGGTTGAACTAGAAGCCTTGTCACTACAGAGGTTGACCTCGGGCGTTTGCGCTGCAGACGTTTAAACTAGGGTGTTGGAGTTGGAGGTTGAAATAGAGCGATGACGCTGCAGCGGTTTGACATAGGGCGTTGGCGCTTTAGATGTAGAACTGGGCCGTTGCGGCTTCAGAGGTTTGAACTAGGGCGTTAATGTTTCATAGATTGAACTAGGGCTTTGGCGCTACAGAGGTTGAACTGGAGCCTTGCGCTGCAGAGGTTGACCTAGGGCGTTTGCGCTCAAAGTTTGAACGAGTGCGTTGGTGCTGCAGCGGATCAACTCGAGCATTGCAGAGATTGAATTTGATTGGTTAAACTCGAGGTTATATATATGTTAAACCCTTGGTCCCTTCTGAAAAATATAGCAATTTTGTTTTTTTTCCGTTTTAGTCGTGTTTTTGTCTCAACTATCATGATATTTATTTTTCAAACTCTCGAAATAAAAACGCAAACGGCAATTTTTAACTCCCAATAAATGTACAGTGTTATAATTAGCGTCATCGTCTCCGCATGGAAGAAATCATCTAACTTCATATTTACAAAGGCCTCGTTTTGTGTATGGGTATTTTGGATGCTATTCTATTACCCATATTTCTTAATCCAGAACACAACGAAAGCTAACATTTTTTCATCAACAACAAGAAATCAAACAAACACCAATTTCCATCAGCTTTCTAACTAATCAATTCGATAACTAGTTGAAACACAGGGAAATCAATACATCGCTATTATGTAACGTTAAAGGTCAACCATCAACTATTTGTTCCATCAATCAATCACTCAATCAAGTCAATTATGGAATAAGTCATTAGAATCAATACGTTAATGGACAGTCTAACCACCCAAAGCGTATGCATCAGGTTATGTGTAAAGCTATACAACGAACAAAGATCTATCAATCGATCAATCATGAAATATTTCAATCAAATAATGAATAGACGAATGAATGAATCAATTAATTAATCAATGCATGAATCAATGAATCGATCAATCAACCAACCATTCAACCATTCAAACAACTATTCAAATATTCAAAACAACTGACTTATTCTCTTTATAACTGAACAGAATGCACCACAACAGTGTAGAATTATCCGCTTAATAGCTGTAGGTGTATAATGCTGGAGTGTACGGGTACATATTTGTAAATATATATGTTTGTGTAATCCAAAAATGCCCATAGCTTGTCACTCTAGGTATGTCAGATAGTGACCTTACAACAAATGGCCTGGATATCTCCAATACATAAGAACCTATAGTTTATTTTGATTGATACTCCATGTGGTTAGATCGGAATTAAAAGACAATATAGTTTGGCAATCAGTATCGCTTTAGACAATTTTAAGAACAGTAATATTGCTTCGCTTTGTCTTCCTTTAAATGATGCTGTGTTACATAAGCTAAACGAATAAAAATCGATGTAACTGTCTATGTATCTAGATCTGGCATGTTGCCAAATATTCCAAACAAACGACTTGTATCTTGAATTGATTGTTTGGTAATGGCCCCAATTGGGCTGTAATGATTGTACAGCAAAAATATAGATAACTTTCTTCCGCTCCGCAAATCATAATATATAAAAACATTAAAAGTTATGACAACGTCTCGAGTTAAGGCTTTTCAATTTAGAAGAACAATGTGCAAATACATGTTTATGAGTTCATTTTGCCTTCACAAATTTTGATTAAATAGGATAATGAAAAACAATTAAGATGCATAAACAAATTGCATACTCATTTTAAATATAACCATATTCACTATTGGTTATCATAAATAATGACGCATTTTGCAATCATAACATAAAAGATAATGAAAATCTAGTACCATACTTATTTTGAATGCCTCGTATTTATTAGTGGCATGTCTTACTAAATCATAGGCTACTATTGGCGAAAATGAAATGGAGATTACGACACTAAGAAGATAAGTTTTTGTTCCATTGCAAGTCATACTCTGGATCAGAACGGGTCTTTGTTCGTATTGATAGTACTTCTTTATCTAATACAAATGACCGAGATAAGTTGTTTTGTTGTGGCGAACAGTCCTTTAGTGTTTTCTAGCTATGAATTCCCCACGGTACTGAAAACAGCCCTGGTGATTTCGATTTCCCATCGATCACAACCACTTCATTAGCTATCAGTCGTCGGTTTGTATAAAGTCCGGGGAGCTGATTAGCGCCGCCCTGTAGGGGGTAAAACCTACACTGTGTGTGCCACAAATACGTCCCCGGATTGATGGGGTCTCACCCATACTAACCCATACTCTTCAGATGTGATTAAAGAAAAACATGAAGACTCTAGCGAGAACCTGATTAAACTTCAAACGACCAACAAGGTGACGGTTAACTTCACCAATCGCTCATTAATCTTCCATAAATTGTCCCTCGCGGATAACACCCAAACGCGCGTTTGCCTTTACTTCTGAACAGTATTTGTTCAACAACTTATACCGACAGATTTAAACTCTGAAGGCACCTTTATCTAATGTCTCATCAGAAAACTGTATTCACTGTTTCTCTTTCTAGACCATTTCTGAACTTCACTTTATGTGTAAACGTAGAGTAACGTTATGACTCCACTATAAGATACACATGGATGTATGAGGATTCAGTATTTCGGTTTATTTTAAAATGAATGTCAAGAATGACAATGGTTTTAAAATAAACCCAAATATTAAATCACCATGCATCCATGCATATCATTTATTGGTTTATTTATTGATTGATTGATTGGAGTTTTGCGCCGTACGAGTGTTGATCGTTTTGAAAAAAGAAACAAACATGTAATTGCACTAAATATTGTTCTGTAAAAGGTCACGAAGTCTGGAAAATAAAATATCGTGATAACACAATGGTAATTGCTAAATGAGCACATTGCCATTGTTGTTTGTTTTTTTTCTTCATGTTTGTAAAACTATTGCTTTATTTAGGAATAATTTTTAGGAAATATATTAAGAAACTTAGGAAATATCAAAGATTAAATCTGATCATGGCACAAAACGATGAGTTTAAGTCAGTAAGTTATGCTGAAGAATACAAAAATAAACTCAAGGAAAAATAAAAATGGAAGGAATCGTCACGTTAGGCTTAATGTTCATTGTTTTTGGACGTTCACAATTGTAGTGACCTTAACATAGAGAAAATCAAGGTTTGGGGTCCCAGCACTATTATAAAGAAATGGAATGAGACATAGGAACACAGGAAAGACACTAACCATCAGTTGTGTGGATAATTATGTGTGGAGAAGACCACAGAGACAACGACAACACACTCACCATCAGTTGGCTGATTACTTGTGTGTGGAGAACAAGACAGGGAAAACAACAAATTAAACATCAATTTTGTTATGTGTAGAAAACGGCACAGGAACAACGAAAAAACACTTACCATCAATTTTGTGGATTTGTTATGTGTGGAGAACGACACAGGAACAACGAAAATACACTTACCATCAATTTTGTGTTTTAGTTATGTGTGGAGAACGACACAGGGACAAGGAAAATACACTTACCATCAATTTTGTGGATTTGTTATGTGCGGAGAACGACACAGGAACAATGAAACACGCTTACCATCAATTTTGTGTTTTAGTTATGTGTGGAGAACGACACAGGGACAAGGAAAATACACTTACCATCAATTTT
>JAUELC010151737.1:0-11258 GCA_031471745.1 Cryptochiton stelleri
GGGGGCTCGAACCCTTACGGTACATTGGAAGAGGATCAGAAGTCAGACACGCTAACCACTGAGCCACGGCGCGGGGCTTCGGTCCGTATTGCAATCTGCATAGAAGCAGGATCTAATTTCCTTCTCTGGTTTTTTGTTGTGGCATTTAGATCTGACATAATCTTATACCAAACGACGTCAGTTAGTTTGTCTACATGACCAATCGCAGTTTCGCTGACAGACCGGAGTTGTATTTACTTCAGCATCAAGTTAACTGGCGGTTTATTCGACAATTGACCTTTCAGACAGTGATATTTCGTGAACTGCAGTCGTTGAATACCGTTTGGTATAGGATCGTATCAAACGCAAATGCGACAACACAATACAGAGGAGCTAATTCAGGTCTGATTTGAATAAGATTGGTCTTTATTGGCGCTAAATACTAAATCCTCTACATCCATTTTCTTGCGGTAGACAGCAATTGGCTTCAGTCATATCTAGCATTGCATCATATATTTTCAATAGAATAATTATAACAAAAACAAAGTGTGTAAATATAGTACTGAGACTAAAGTGCTTATACATTTCATCAAATTCACTTCTGGGTTTTATCACGTGTAAACAAATAGTTGCTTATTACGGCTGAGAGAAGGATATAAAATGGAGAAACAAATACATGCATATAATTTTTATTGCTTATAGTCTCGACAAATGAGATATATTCAATAATTCCCGGCGTAAATTGTATAGCTGTGGAGTTGGAAACAGTTTCATTTATTCCGGCTGGGTGCCCTGTCGGTCCTTTGAGTCAAACCTTAAGTCAGACACCCCAGCGTTTTCTCTGAGGAGAAAATACTGTTTCTTTTCCTTCAGATCGGTATAAACAGCGGTAAATGTCCGCTATCTGTCCTTCATATCGGCAATCCGCAGATCATCAAAAACAACTGATCTGAATGACAGCAGCGTTCTCCCTAAGAACCGTATCAAATAGATATCGGTTTGTATATTGATTGCTCAGGCGAAATTACATTTTATATAGGAATTGACTTGACTTGACCCTATAATTGGTACGTTAAATTCTTGGGACTATTTTCAACATATATTTATACCTCCTACATTTTTCAGGTCTTTTAATTAGAGAAAATAATAAACCTTTCCAGATTTCCAATTATTGAAAATGCCATCGTTTTCGTTAACCTACCAATCTGATAACCTTTGAACACATATGTTATTGACAAGAGCTTTGGGAGAGATTGTTGGTAAATCAGTAATTGGATGTTTACTTCCTTAAATCATAATTGTATAATTAGAGTTAACCTCAAGGGTTCATAGAACTGTTGAAGGGAGCTTCCTGTTGTCCTGGTGCTCTCAGAGCTAAGGGGCAACACGAAGCCCATCTGTTGTGGCGTCCAGTTATGTCCTGTGGTTGTCTTGTATCTTGTCATTGTGTGCTGCCAGTGGCGCTGTGGTTGTTTCCTTCGCCCATTGGGCTGGCATCCGTCATATGAATGAACTAACCTTAAGAACGGCCTAAAACCCCAATTAAACAAACAAGCAAACATCATACAACTGTGTTTTACTACCATAATAACGGTGTCGGGATTGTTGTTTTGATTTAATTTCGAAAGTTCTATGTGGTTAAAACTAGCCTGTGGTGATATAAATGCATCCCGTTGAAGAGAGTTTTCATTGATTATTTACTTTAATAATAAATCCTGTAAGGTAATATTTACCAATTGCTTCCAGATATATATCTTTGGTACAGTGATAGGTTGGATCATCCTTTCTTAATTATATCCAAATGGGAATTATATTTCAGGAAGCTAAGTTTGATGGTATAGGTTCGTGGCTATTACGTCAAATCAATATTTTTTTAACACACTTGAAATAATATGGTCTGATTATATCAAACATAGTCTAATGTTATTATAGTACATAGGGATTGAATGTGAACACTTAAACATAATATTAAACTACTCAAAAATTTTGTATCGAAAATAAAACTGTTAGCAAACTGTTATAAATGGTATACACAACACAAATGACAAAAAAATAGTTCTTGTGGTACAAAACGCAATGTCTACTTTCTAGAGATTTCGTCAGATCTAATTGCAGCCTGGTTGACGAAAGAATAAGAGATATGTATAAGATATATTTAACGTTTTATGGAGGAATTCCTCAACAGGGTAAAAATTAAAAGAAAAATATTAAATTAATAACATAGAAACATGGAACGAAATTGTGTTTGTAATACTATATGGATCCATCCGCCATTATTCATTAATGACTGTGATTGCCAAGAAGGCCCTACCACTGTGATTGTTTTAACTTTTGGGGCGGTAAAAACGCATGACTTATGTCTGGCATACAACATTTTTATTAACGAGCGAGACCTTGTCTAATATATAGATAAGTGCATCACATGCCCTCTCATCGTGAGCTATTCACTGTGCAGTAGCAGCTGGTTAACTATCCAACTGTCGCTTCTATATAGTAACACCAGCGTTAATGTTTGTATCTCATCTAACCGTTATATCGTATAGGTTTTTTATGCAGATTTTTATATTCGAATTATGTGTGAAAAGGGGGAACAATTACACACCATCTGGGAGTTAAAGGCAACTGGTGAACGGGTGAAATAAAAAAAACATGACCGCATCCACTTCATGCTTCTTTTCTTTTAATAATTTTAATAAAACTGAGAGAAAACGCGAGTATTGGTTGGGTTGAATATCGTTTAATACACATCTGCTTCACAAGTGTTTCATTTAAATCACAATTTAGTACCAGAAACAAACAGCAGCTCTATTTTGTGTAACATCATTGATAGCTGGGGAACCGTAGCTAATTCACATCTTCGAATGTGAACGCTACTGGAAAATACCACACAAAGTTGTCGAGTTCTGCTCGAGAACATAACGTACAGTACAAGAAGCGATTTAAAGCATTTCATATCCAGAAAACACTAAAAACTAACGTACGGGACACTTATAAAAACAAATAAAAAGATAACGAAGTATGTATTTTATCCGCGATTGGAGCCGGTTTAAGTTTTAAGGTATAATTTATTAAATAATCAATGGTTTTGTGTCCCCGCTTATATAGACAAAGTATTATGCTCAACAGTATGTATATAAGACAAGATAACTGTGTCCTAGAAATGTAGGCTCTTGGCAAATCTTTTGACTCATTCAAGACACATTTTGTCTTAGGCTGTTAGAAAAGGAGAAGAAAGTAACCTTTGTCTCACTCTTTAGTATCACTGTTGTTTATCTCAACGGACAGGGACAGTCATAATGTTTAATATAGTATGTGTAATACATATTCTCCACATTTGTATGATTTCTGGGAGAACCGTCCAGTGATATACGGCGTGGGTGGAAATCGGTGTACTGAGGAGGGTAAATAGATCATACTGTTTGTGTGAATGCCGAGATCCCTCAGGCTTTGTCTTCTGATGTAGGTAATATATAATACTCTTTAATTAAGACCAGTTAGTTCAACGGCTTGAACTAGGGTTTACAGAGGATATTCACACCACCAAAGTTAAAGGACAAGACCACCGATTTTCTTTTCACTCAATGAACATAAACTGGTTTTATGTTGCAAGATCCACCGGTGCACCCGTGAGCGCACAGGCACGACCAAGACACAAACCTACCCTCGATCAACCAATAGCGTCACATCCTGTTTTGAAATGAAATAATTACCGGCTAAACCTTGAGAATTGTAAGTGTTGGTCTAAAATCGGTGGTTTTGTCTTTTAAGGGTTTCAATACTTGAGATTCCCGCCATTGTGTTGCCAGCCAAGAATGCAATGCTTGGAGACATTGTGCTGTGCAAGTAGTCATTAATATAGTTCTTGTGAGCACTCCAGCTGCAGTGCGTGCAACATCAAGTATAATGTTAGAGGCCTCTGCAAATGTGAACACCTGTAAATACTGTAAATATTAAACAACATAACTATTGCAGCAAGAGGATTAAACCATATTTCTCGGTTCAGTACCATAAACTGGATGTTTCGGGCTGACTGTCTGTGAGAAGATTACCAGGAACACAGGCTTGTTTCATGCAAAGGATTATGATATAATCACTTCGTGACAGACACATAAGATCATGGATATGCTATTTCTGGTCAATGAAAAGACGGAAATTGCCCAATATAACGTGAAACAAAGCTTTACTTCCCTCAAGGTAATTTTGTCCTACACAATCACGTGAAAGACAAGCGCTTTGTGTCCATAGCTAAGAGAAATCGACTGTATTGAAAATATTATATGATATAGTTTGTACTCAATTATCGTTACCGGCCTATGATTAGTTAAACAAAAAGTAATGTCTTTATTCTTTGAACGAGGCATTGATATATTTTTTTCTCATCGATTTGGATACGATAACTTCTCATCCATAAACCACAACACATTTAGTTGTGTAATTCTTTCAACAGCTTAATTGGACATGTTTGATTTAATTGTTACCTTGTATGTGACACTCAACTCGTATTAAATACGTGGGATTTAATCAACACATGTACGACTTAACAATCT
This sequence comes from Cryptochiton stelleri, assembly GCA_031471745.1. Lineage (NCBI taxonomy): Eukaryota > Metazoa > Mollusca > Polyplacophora > Chitonida > Mopaliidae > Cryptochiton > Cryptochiton stelleri. Next base: position 4,527 of record JAUELC010151737.1, read on the forward strand.
TCTAATATGTTACTATTGTGAAAGACAATAAGACACACGTGTAGAATAATAACTCACACGTGGCAGCAATCTTTGCTCCATGCGCTTTAATATATAGCAGTTTAAATGTGTTGGAAAGGACATTCGATTTTTGTAAACTTTTGTTGAAACGTTTGTTTTCATATCCTAATACATCAAAGACATACACAAACAAGATAGATGTTTTCATAGAAAATAAACCAGAAAGTTCAAAGGCCAGGAAATGGGCATTTGTCCAATCAGAATGTTTGTTACATGATCTGTTTTACCAATGTATGTAAACTCATTTGTTCTGTGTCAGCTATCCATTGTTTATAACCTTATCTAACATATATCTCTGATTCAATATAAACACTGGCGTTCTTCCAAAACGAGAAGCAGTGAAGATGTATTGCGATGTGTTTATGAAACAATCTTTGAAGATAAATATCAATAAACGGTTATAATATTAGTTGTGTGTATATGCTATGGATGTATTTTTTTAGACGTGTTCGAGAATCAGTGTCCACCGGAAGTCTTTTATTTATCTACAAACTAAGTTTGTTTGTTTGTTTGATTGGGGTTTTACGCCATACTCAAGGTTATTTCACTTATATGACGGCGTGTCAGCCCAATGGGTGAAGGAAACCACCCTCGAAGCCACTGGCAACAAACAATGACAATATACAAGACAATCACAGGACAAAACAGGACGCCACAACAGCTTCTTGTTTCCCCTTCGCTCCAAGAGCACCAGGGCAACACGAAGATCCCACCAACCGTATAACAGAAGAACAAAACATCATTCAGGTTTTTATTTTTTATTATCACTGCGGAAGTTTGACAAGGACACATTTGATGATTTTTTTTTAATAAAGTGAAGATTTGAAATCTTATCAATTTTGATTATTCTCAAAGTCAGAGTGGTAAGAATTATTCGGGATAAAATATCCAAAGATCTAGCTGCTCAAAACGTCGAAAAGCAACAGCCGACGTGACACAGAACTCCTCAGTTTTCTTTGATTGATTTCTTTTCTTCGCGCCACAACAAGAGCTGTAAAGTACTGCGTTATTGTAAAGCACTGCGTTATTGTAAAGCACGAACTCAAAAGAAAAGCGGAATTCCTAACACAGAATTTGACAGTTTTGGGCCCTGCTAGCAGTTGTACATAGCCCAGACAAGATTTTATGCAATTTGTCCCTCACCCCCCTGCATCCTTGACCCTTCACACAACCTTGAATCAAGACCATGATACACTGTTGGGCCATGGACAACAACATAGAAAAGTTTTGATTCATTCCAACTAAAGGGTTGGAAAGTTATAGTCTGGACACCATTTGATGCAATTTGTTAATCCCCCACAACCTTGGCCTGTAACCTTCACACAACCTTGAATCAAGACAACAACATACTAAAGTTTGAATTCACTCTGACAAAGGGTGGCAAAGTTGCAGCCTGGACAAGATTTTTGAGACAGACAGAGATAACCGTGCCAAAAATAATATGTCCCCACCCTATCGGGGGGGGAGACATAATTGATATTTTCGATTTTCGATAATTGAACCGATAAAAAATAAAAATAGAGATAAAAAGGTCAACAACAGAAATGCACAATAAATAGAACAAAGAAAAACATAACAATTAATGAATGAAATTCAAGAGAAAAATTAATAATGAAGTGCCTAAAGGAGTACCTTTTACATGCAGAGGTTGGTGTACTCTGTTATATCTTCATGCAAGAGAAATAAGTACGAAAACTCAAACTGAAAATAATAAGTGTAAACAATTAATAATTAAAGACAAATAAAAATACAACAGTGTGTGACTGGTGTTAAACATCAAGGGTATTTCACTTGTGTGATGACCGTGCATTGCAGGGGTTTTGTTGAAAACTGATAGGAAACCTCAAAGAAACCTCCCTGTGATATCAGATTGATTGATTGATTGATTGGTGTTTAAAGTCGTCTCAAGTTTCTCATTTCACTTATATGACAGTTGTGTACTCCAACAGTAAGTAGCCACACAAACCATAAAATGTATAGTGTTTTGCTCTGTTGGAAAATAAATGTTCCTCCAGTGCTAAGTAAAGACAGCATAATTAGAGGGCGTGTGATATCTGCAGCCACTGGTGAACTTCCCGCATATACCCAGGGTCGACATACGTCTTAAAACCTGTTATATGCGTGGTACATGGAAGGGGGATCAACAGTCCAATGCACTAGCCGCTGAGCCACCAGTTCTCCACTGTTTGATTGCTTGGTGCTTTACGCCATGCTTAAGGTTATTTCACTCATTGAATGGCATGCCACCAATGGGTGAAGAAAAAACACCCTCAACATCAATGACATAATACAAGATAAACACCGGACACAAAGCATGGTGCAATAAGAAAAGTGGGCAACAATTCAGCTTTGTGTTGCTCCTTAACTCGGAGACAACCAAAGCACAGGAAACTCTCAACAAACTAAACACAGCTTAATGCTATCAAACTTTGCTGACCAATATATAAAAAAAGTTTTCAAATGAGACTACATCATTCACCCCCCTCCCACCCACCCCTCCTTAAAATACAACAAAGAAATAATTAACTTGAGCTTAGATGCTTTTTTTTTTCATTCAGAGACACTAACATGCCAACAACGAAATTAAATTTGACTATTATTGATGACTTGTAAAATCTCATACCACATTTCAGGATGTCACATAGTTCTCTCCGTACATGTTCGTTCAGGGTGTAACACCATGGGCCATCCATTTCATCACCAGGGTTACGACAGTAGTTATGGTTGCCTGAAATTATGTGAAGTGAGACCATCAGTATTATAACACAGTTTTATACCAGCATTTAAAAAAGAAGCCTGCAGACAAATTAAGCAGCGCATTATTAAGTTTGAAGGAAAATGCGGTGTTTTGGGAGATGTTTGTTTGATTGGGTTTTTACGCCGCACAGTGTTTTGAGAGAAAAAATCCAACTAAATATTGGATGTTACATCATTATCCACTATATTCTAGACTATAAAACTGCATTTTTGAATATTTCTTCTGTTTTTCAGGAAAAAGGGTCCATTTACTTTGAAGAATCTGGACTATCACTTAGGGAGTGAGTCTGGGTTCCATTATGGGACCCTTAGCTTAACTTTGGCAAGACAACACCCTGAAACAACATATCCAAAAGTTTTGTTTGTTTGATTGGGGTTTTACGCCGTACTTAAGGTTATTTCACTTATATGACGGCGTGCCAGCCCAATGGGTGAAGGAAACAACCCCCGACGCTACTGACAACAAACATTGACAAGATACAGTACTGCTAGGGTCTAGCTTCCCCTTAGCTTACCCAGGATCTTCCCCACATCTTCCGGGGAACATCCCAGGAAGATGTGGGAAATCATCCCCGGAATTTCCACATATGTTATCATATAATATAAGAACATCTTCCATACGTCTTCCTGGGATGTTCCCCGGATGATGTGGGGATCGTTCAGACATGTTCCTGGGATCTTCCTTGGTAGATAGGTGAAGCTAGATCCCGGCAGTACTGTACAAGACAATCACAGGACGCCACAACAACTTCTTGTTGCCCCAGGGCAACACGAAGCTCCCTCCAACCATCCGCCATAACCAAAAGAAACATTCAAACTTAAACATTCAGTAACATTGTTTGGAAAACATTCTCTAACACCATCTTCACTATTTCTTGCCTTCTAGCTAAGGGCAGCATGTTCCGAGCATAATCACGCTGACTTTACATAGCACTGGAGGAAAATTCATGTTCCAAAAGAGCAAAACACTTCACATTTTATGGTTTGTTTTGGTATGACTATTTACTGTTAGAGTACACCTGATAACACCGTCGTCATATAAGTGAAATACCCTTGTGTTCAGCGCTAAACACCAATCAGTCAATCAATCGCTATTTCTTCACTTGCAGGCAATTGAATAGCTAGTTTTGATATCACAAATTTGATTGAAAATTTGCTCTGTCAAGATCTGACATGCTTAACCACTCACTACCCAGAAACGTATTGTATGTTCATTATAGGAACTGATAAATTACAGGAACCATTCAATTTTAAAAGTTTCAGTTTTAAAAAATATGCTGTTGGGAAGGACAGGCTTTGATGATTTTTTTTTGCTTGATGGGCAAAGCTATTCCGTTCTGTTTGTTTGATTGATGTTAAAGGTCATACTAAAGGGTATTTCACTTACATGACGACGGACTATCCACTTTTTAATCTGCCTTACTTAATATGGTGGAAAACCACCCTCATCATATACCTCAGGTCCACTTGAACCCTAGTGGTACATCGCAGGAGGATCAGCAGTCCTAAGCGCTAACCACTGAGCCACAGCTGCGAACCCCTAATAAGTTATTTGTCACAATATTCATTATTTACTCTTTTCAATGAGAAGAAACTAAATTGCGGTATAATCAATATTGAAGTAAAATAGTAAATTTTGTTTGTTTGTGTTTGGTAAGAAATTGTCCATTTATCTGGATTCTCTAAAGTACCTCACATTAAAAAAAAAATCTTAACAGATGGAGATACGGACAAGACGGGTGGACTGACACAGACCATATCAGAAAAACAAGAAAAAGAATGAAAGGACAGATATATATACGAACAGACAAAGGCCATACCATAATTCGTCCCGTTCCGGGCTTATAAAAAGTAAATTAACTTAGTGAAGATATGAAAAAGTGTTAATTGTACTAACGTATAGTTGGATCCTGTAAGAAATGTTGGTGTGGTTTGTTAGCACTCCAGTTTTGGCATCTATACCCTGATTTAGTCTGACTGACTGGTCCGAGGTAGCCTCTCCCTGTACCATTATAACACCTGTGATCTGAAAATAACAATCATATTTACATTTTAAACTTCAGTGACCTTTGGAGAAAAGTATATTTTTTTGTAGATACAAAATACTATACGAAGATGTAAATATAAAACAAATACCCTAAACAGTGTAAAAGAAGACAGTAGTAATTTGAGAAAAAAAACATTTCATTTAATAAAATCCAAACAAGAGCTCAAATGATTTGCAATAACAGTCCAGATAAACAAAATCATGTTGTGATCAAAAGCTATTTGATTGATTGTTTGCGGAGGAAACCACTTGTCATCTTCCCTAGCCAAGACGAAGAATAAGATCGTCATAAAACTATCTTCCTTTCCTGAAAAGGTATAAGTCTGGTCACGTGCCTTTTGACCTTGCCTTGGGAAGATGACCACCTGTAGGCGGACATACACCAAACTCAACCCCATGCGACATCTTGCTACATGGAATATTCCTCTTAAAATGGATTGATGTATGATGATAGTGATTTTAAAGTTAACGGCCGGAAACCGAATATTCCACAAGGTGAGGTCTTCTGTATGCTAACATACGCCAAGCTCATACAACATCTTACTTCATGGAATATTATTATATTTGTACCAAGTTTAATTAAAATCTGACGAGCAGTTAAATGCTGGAAACAAAGTTTATTCTTAGCCACCAGTAGGCGTACATACACCAAACTTAATCCCATGTGACATCATGCCACATGGGATATATTTACCAAGTTTGAGAATCTGATAATCGGATTTCAAGTTAACAGCTTGAAATCAAATTTAGGTCACCAGGTGGTGCCACCTGTAGGCGCACATATGTCAAACTCAATCCTTTGCAACATCTTGCCACCAGAAATATTCCAGCCTAGTTTCATTAGTCCGATAAGTGATTTTCAAGTAACAACCAGAAACCAAAAAGTGGACGGATGGATGGACGGACAGAGGCGGAGGGGGAGGCGAACCTATGCCATACTCAATCCCATATGACATCTTGCCACTTGAAATATTTCTATAAAGTTTGATTAGTTAATGGCCGGAAACCAAAAAGAGGACAGGCAGAGAGACGGACAACCCAATACCATAATATGTCATAATGACGAGCGTATAATAATTATAGATTCTACAAAAAATTATTCACATATTATAATTCTGCTTACGAAGAAAATTTAGAATATATATATGTTAATAAAAGGAGAGAGAAAAAATTGCTTGCATCCACAGGGCTTCAAACCCGCATTGTCTGGGTTACAGGCCCAAGGCTCTACCGACTGAGCCACAGAGGCTCATTATAGAATGCTACCTGAATTCTAACCCAGTGAAGACTTGTGTTATAATTTATATACATGTGTGGACAAATTCCTAACAGTTTAGACATAAAACAGAAATCCGTAAAATCTCTTAACGAAGGGTTAGAGTAAAAATATGTGAATCCATATTTGAGTAACTGGCTACAGAGTTCTCTACAGAACTTAACAGACAACTCAGGAAATTATTGCTGTCTAAAAAAAGTGCAAAAAAGGTTTTATTTGATGCAAATTAACTTAAAATCATAATCACATAAAATCATCTAATCTATTCATAGGCTTTGAAGACTAATAATTACCCCTTAGTTGAACAACATCTGTCTGAACTCCGATACGTTTACAGTTATCTGCCCCTTGTGTACCTGGATCACTCAGTTCCTCACAGTCTGGTAACACCACCTGGTTACCTACAGAAAAACAAATAGAGTTAGAGGCATAGAGTGTGTCATATTGCCGTTGACAATGATTATTTGTTTGATTGGGGTTTACGCCATACTTAAGGTTATTTCACTCACATGACCGCGTGCTAGCCCAATTTGTGAAGGAAACTGCCGCCGACACCACTGGCAACAAACAATGACAAGATACAAGACAATCA